>CAHIKZ030005544.1:1732500-1792500 GCA_903632075.3 Acanthosepion pharaonis
TTGTAGCGCTCGAAAAAGGCAATAATCAGTTGGTTCAAGATCAAATGAATATAGTGGACGAGGCAGAAAAGATCGACCGAATTCCAATTTTTCTCCGTTTTTTTCTTACTGTATGTAGCCTTGCGTTGTCATGGAGCATTTTCCTTTAATTCACGATGTACGCTGCCATTGCAGTGCGAAAACTAAGGTATGTTAGTGCACATTATTATCAAATGATTAGTAGCCAGGATGATACATAAGTCATTTCAGGTTCATAATGATACATTTGTTCTTTGAAGTCCCCCAAAACGGAAATTACTTATCCCTCAATATATATATATATATATATATATATTATTTATATATGCAAATTTGTGTGCAAATATATGGAAAAATAGGAAAAAACCGTTAGGTTTATAATTCAAAGGTCTTTAGTATTTTTGTTTTTATTTTTAAAAAACAGTGCTCAATGCATAAGTAGAGCCTAAATTATAATTATTTTTTAAAAATATGATTCCATCGCTACATAAGAGTTCTCATGTTTCAAAAATAGAAGCTAAAAAATCAGCTCGAAAATTCGCTTGAGGATGAAATAGAGCTGGTTTTTAGCTTGTATTTTGAAAAAATTTATGTACGATGGAATCATATTTAAAAAATAATTATATTATATATATATATATATATATATATATATATATATATATATATGTTCTAATTCCACGTGCCATGCCATTTTTTGGATATCTCAGTTTCAGTTATTTCCTTTAGTAACTCAACTCTCTTTTTTCGTTCTTTCTGCTGTGGCCAGGTATTGAACACACAACACTCTCTCCATATATATTTGTATATTTGTATGTTTGTTTGTGTTTTGTGTGTGTGTTTGTGTGTGTGTGTTTTGTGTGTATGTCTGTGTATAGGTGTGTCTGTAGATACAGAAGATTTTCGATGGAACACAAGGAACTTAAATTTTAATGTGATCAGTTCTTAAGATTGTATTTTTTTGTATTTAGTGTCTCTTTTTAAAAAAGAACCCTAGTAATTTTTACAGGTAAGTAATATCTAGCAAACACCTATGTATCCATGCGCTTAAAAACACAAACATACATACGCAACAAACAAAACAAATATATATATATATATATATATATATATATATATATATTATATTATAAATTAATTGATTTAAAATATGTTTTTTTGCTACACAGTTCTAACCATGTTTCAAAAATGGAGCTAAAAGCCACGAATTTAATTTTGCAATTAAAAAATTAAATTTGTAAAATTTTTAGCTTCCATTTTTGAAACGTGATTAAAACTGTGTAGCGAAAAAAAACATATTTTAAATCAATTAATTTATAATATTAATGCTCTGTAAATTTACATTGAGCACTATTTTGTAAAATAAAATATCTATAAGAACACCGGATTATATATCTTACTGTTCTTTCTTTATATATATATATATATATATATATATATATATATATATATATATATATATATATGTGTGTGTGTGTGTGTGTGTGTGTGTGTGTGAGAGAGAGAGAGTTTGTGAACCTGGGTTTCACGCTATTGGCGATCGTCAGAAAAAACTAATCGTTTGTCTGACGATTGCAAATAGTGTGAAATATAGGGTAACAAACTCATAAACTCATAAATCCAAGTAAATATGTTAGCTCTATCACTGATATTGTGCGCTTTCCAGATAAATTATTTGAAAGCACTCAATGAACAGTGTGGGACTGGCGTATGTGTGCATATACGACCAGTCCCACACTGTTCATATATATATTTGTTTGTGTGTTCTGTGTGTATGTATGTCTGCGTACGTATGAGTGGTGTTCGGACGACAATTTTTCCTCCCACTACCATACAAACACCGATATACGCAACCATTTGTAAATCCAAAATTTAAAAATTAATCAGTTTGTCTGACGATCGCAAAGAGAGTGAAACCCAGAGTCACAAACTTATATCAATCCAACTAAATATGTTAGCTCTATCACTGATATGGAGCGCTTTCCAATAAGTACCGCACATATATAATATATAAATAATATATATAAAAAATATATATATATATATATATATATATATATATATATACATTTTATACACACACATACACTCCCCACCAACATAATATATATATATATATATATATATATATATATATATATATATATATATATATAACGAATATTCGGATACGAAAATTCGGGTTTACAGAGCTGTTGTACTTGCCATTCTTTTGCATGGTTCAGAGTCGTGGACTCCATACAGGTACCATTATACGCCAGCTAGATGTTTTCCATAAAAGCTGTCTGCGTTCAATTTGTGGAGTTAACCTTCAAGATAGGACATCTAACGTAGATCTGTTTAACAAGTGTAATATTGGAGGAATCGAGACTTTTCTCATACAGTCTCAGTTACGGTGGACTGGTCATGTCTTGAGAATGTCTAATGACAGGATACCCAAGATTCTAATGTACAGCCAGTTAGATCAGGGCTACAGGAATGTAGGACGCCCATGGCTAAGATACAAAAACAAGCTGAAAACAACTTGTCAGCTGTCAATAAACCACATAACACCCTTGAGCGCTTATCATTGGAGCGTGTAGAATGTAGATCAACGTGTTTTAGTGGACTCAGCAATTTTCAATCTGCTTGTCTGAATCATCTTCAAGAAACGAGAGCAAGAACTAAAATGTCAGCCAATCTAACAGTAATCTCATCTGACAATCCTCACTCTTGCTCCATATGTGGCCTCCTTTGTAAATCGCTAGCAGGTCTTAAGTGCCTTCTTAAGATTATCGCACAAAATTTGATAACTGAATCATTTAAGCTGTTAGATCCTCATACGTCGAAACCGACGGGAGAGTCCATTATTATTATATATAACATAACTGAGTTTCTTCTCAGCGAGGAGAATGCGCTGATTTTTTTTTTAGATTCCAGACTTTCAAATTATGAACCCTAGATTTGTGCGGAGGTCTAATGAAAAAGACAGAATTCTGATATTCGTGGTAAAAAGGTCGTTCTTACTTGGGAGAAGGTTATGTTGATTTTATACCATAGTCAAGCTAATTATATAAGGATAATTTTATTATTTGATATTTGTTTCGTTAAATAAGGATCAAATGAATAAGCAATTAATGACTAATCAAAATCAATAATGAATTAATTACGACACTTTGAACTTGACCTACTAAGTAATTTCTTTTTTTGTTTTCTATACAGTGATCTATTTGATATGTTGATAAGTAATTAAAAAAAGAAACGCCAGTCTAGTGTTTTAATTAAGGAAATGTAATAAAGATCTTATTTGAATTCCTAAAGGAAAGAATCAAGAAGAAATGCCATAATATCGTCGTGCAAATTTCGCCTATAAACTTGGCCAAAAGTTTGTTCAGTGTTTGGAGTTTGAATCGGATATTTTATAAACATTTCACCCCAAGCAAGGCGATAATGCCACTAAGACGCAAGAGGACAATTGAAGTGAAAGAGAATGAGAAATCTTTACAAAGGAACCGGAAACCAAATTCTAAACAGGAAAAAGAGATAAGCCTCTACTCCTGTTCAAAAGACAGGCGAACCTACCTTTCTTAAAAAATGGATTTGCCTTTTTTATTTAAAAATCAAAAATGTGATTCAAACGTATAAATGAAAATTTGTTTTGTTTAGGTAAAGATGACTATGAATAATCGAATGTCAAATCGAATGTCGGTTGGTTGATAGCGATCAAAGGAAGACATTATTTGAGAATTACCAGTTTTATACAATACGGAAGATATCGTAAATATTAAAAATACCCAAGCCATTCATTGAAAATCATTTGCACTAATTTGGTTATGTTAGTCGCTTTAATGTGTAGCTTCCACATAAATAAATATTCCGATTTTTCGAAATAAATTTAAATGAGCGATGAAAAACTTAATACTTTACAATGGGTATTTCCACTGATTTGCTATAGAATTAGCATATGATAATGCCCCAAACTTAATAAAAACAAAAATTTATCGTCAAAATCTTTGTTATTAATAAGGAAAAAACAACAAAAAGCAAAGGATTTTTTGAACATTAAATTATATTTTTGATCTTTTTTAGAACGTTCGAAATTTAAAATTTTTTTTTTTTTTGTCAGCGGGAAGACCAAATATTAGTATAAGTAATTTTAACGTCTTTTTTGCGGTGAAAAATACATTGATTTTAAAATTCTTGCAAAAATCAAATAAGTGTCGGATTACAATGAAACTTTCAGGATTTATTCACAAATAAATGGCATTATTTTAGAACTATGTTTTTTTTTTTTAGAAAATCTTATTAAAAATATTGTTGATTTACATCTGTTGCCCACCATTTATTTAGTTTTAATAAATTTCGAGAAATTAAATTTTTTTAAATCATCATTGTTTTTGCTTTTTGTAAAACTGAAACACCAGTACCCTAAAAAAACACTGCTCTGAATCATAAAATAAAAAAAAATGCGATAAAACTAAGACATTATTTAATTAGAAAGTCTTTTAATTGCTTTTATAAATAAGATATTTTAGGTTTATAATACCCAGAAATTCATACACAGCTGTACTCAAGGACACATGGCACAGTAGATAAAGACGTTGACAGGACCCAAAGAGTGTGAGTTCAATACTCGGTTAAGGCTGTGGAAAACTACGGTTAAGTTCGATAAGGCCGAAACGTTGTAATAAATACGGCAACAAAGATGAGACAATAGACCGAATAATGTAAATAATTTAAATAGTCTACGTAATATAGACAGATACTGAAAGGCCGAAACATTGTAATAAATATGGCGACAAAGATGAGGACAATAGTCCGAATAATGTAAATAGTGTACATAATAACTCATCTCAGAAATATAGACAGCATTTCTGCGATATTTTGAACTTAAAGTAATATTTGTTTCAAAGCAGATTAATTAAACATTAAATCAGTTAACATTCCTCAAATAAAGTTTCAGAACAGTATGTTTTATTTTTGGAAGAGGTTTGCGATGAAAGATGATTAAAAATGGTGCTAATCAGTTATTCTAGCAACAAAAAACTCCTTCCAGTCAATTTAAATTAATTTTATATTAGTTTTAAAATACGTCAAAGTATTTTGCTTATTGGAAATATTAAATTTAATCTATTAGCTTGAAATTAAAACTAAAAAGCTTCAAGAAACATTTTTCATTTAAAAAAAATTCATTTTACATCTTGGGTATCGTGTTTTCTGTGAAAGTATCAACTTTACAACCATGTGAAATGCAAAAGTTTGTGTGGTAAGCAAAATGAATCACTACTAATTGTACGAAAAAACGAAATAATGCTATGTATATGATGGGAATGGCAGAGAGTCACTTACATGAAAAATCAACCGATTGATTCGAACAAGTATTGCTTTCAGTTACCTCAACTGAACGCAGCAATCGACAACGTGCCCTGATTTAGGTGTAATATTCCACCAGAATAACACTTGACTACGTGTTTGTTTCTTTGATAACCAAGCAAATGTTGTTACAATCTAGCCAGAAAATTTTCTCTAATCTGCCGTATTACTTCGGATTACATTTTATCCCAGTCTTTAAAGAATTATCTTTAAGAATAAAAAATTCTTAGTGCAATACTTTGCAAAGAAAATTTTTGGAATATGAAATCCTAAAGTTAGCTTATATTTAAAAGATATTGTAACTGTATGTTCAATGCAGTAACTAAACAAATGTAAAACTGGATTTGATTTTATCAGATAATATGAACTTTTGAGTAAACCAATATTAAGACGGATATGAAACTAGGCTATTTGGGCTCCTTGAACCTTAACCTTCCATCTTTTATTGTAATGAGGGGGGTTCTATTTGGATGGAGGAGAATTATCGTGAATAGTTGGACAATTTCCTCATACGTGAATAGAAGACTTAGAGCAACAGAGATGTGGTTCTACAGAAGGATGCTTGAACGGAATATGTATGCAACGAGCAAGTTTCAAAGAAAATGGGAACGAAAAGAACACTTAGAATAAGAAAGAGAATATTGACATTTCTGGGAAATATAACGAGGAAAGAGGACTTGGGAAATTTAACACTCCCAGGACATATTGAAGGCAAGGGAGCAGAGGGAAACATCTAGATTATGTAAATAGAGGGTAGAATGGGACTGGGGATGATAGGGAACAAATATTGCTAAGAGCTACAAAGGTTAGGATGTTGTGGAGAGCCCTGATTATAAAAGAAGATCCTTATTTTTGTTATTTTTATCATTTTGCTCGCTGACATTTCGCGTTGCAATTATTTGAAAAATTTTAGTTGATTTGATAACAACGTTTCAGTTGTTTTTTTTTTGTCTGACACACGGTCATAAAAATGAAGTTGACAGTAAATGTCTGACTTACTAACAATGGTGTGTGAGCTTAACAGAATTTCGATGAAGAACTATAGGCATTCTTTCAATCAATTTTAGTAACAGCACAAAGAATTCTAAGACATGGTTTTCCTTCGAATTTCGTTCACTTTGGTCAGTGCCAACAAAAATCTTTGCCGCCTTTAAATAAGCTTATATAATTATTAGCCATGGATTAACATGGAAATCTAATATCAGACGAAGTGCACTTCTATTGAAATGGTTTAAGGAAAGGGTTCTTCTAGTATTTCGATCCCTTTCCTCAGCTTTGTGGTGGAGGGATGCGTTTTATTGTATGTCTTCAGCAATGCTCATCGCAATGACACAGGGGCCATAGCCAGCGCTTTTACAAATGGCACAAAGCACTGATTAATTCCCGATGACGTCGCTAGAATTGAATGCGAAGCGAACAGAAAGGATATTGATTCAGATTCCTCAGCGACCTGACGACGTCAGCCATCTTAGTTTTAATTCTGCTAAGGGCAGCAATGAAAGTAGTTCGGTTCGTATGACGCGCTGTGACGCGCGTTATTGTCAGTGTTATGACAGTCATTCATATGACTTTCTTTGATCATCATCAAACTGTAGAAAGAATCTCACCACACCATACTTAGTTTATAATATCCTTTATTCAGCCATCATCATCATGATCATGATCATCATGATCATCATCATCATGTGCACAATTCGTAAAATCCTTGTTAATTTCAGTGTCGTTAATCTTTGGTCGCTTAATGTAGAAACAGGATTATCAAACTAGCCTCGCATCGCATCACATTCGAAGGAGTAATGAGTTCATTCCTTACTAGGGATTGCAGACAAACATGTACACAGGCTATCTATCTATCTATCTATCTATCTATCTATCTATCTATCTATCTATCTAAGACTAGTCATAATCTATCTATCTATCTATCTATCTATCTATCTATCTATCTAAGACTAGTCATAATCTATCTATCTATCTATCTATCTATCTATCTATCTATCTTAGCTATTCATACGTATCTTTGCAACTTTGTGCCAGTCTAATCTAAGCTCCGTAGCCTTATCATGGAGTAGTTTTTAGAAAGCTAGCTCTACTGCTGTAATTAGTTCAATCCGACAAATGTAGCTATGTATCAAACTGTGCACTAATTGGAAGGCCTGCCGTCTATATGGGTGCATTTGTGTGCGTGTGTATGACTATATCAAGCTTACTGCTGTTGAGACACGGTGGAGTAATGGATTGCGGCTCGGGTTGAGGAATCGGATAGCCGAGTTCGAATTTCAGTTGAGTTTATTACATTCACTTACACGAGGAAAGGTATGAATTTATCTATTTTCTTCCACCCAGCTTTGGGTAAATAGCAGGACAGACTGGGTTCTATAGCCTTGGGTTGAAACCGGTTAAGAAAAACTGAATTCAAAACTGTATGTAGCTCTGGCGAAGTACATACTATGCGGCTAAATGAAGGATCACTCCTATTGAATACGATCGATTTTTTTTGCCGATGAAAAATCACATTTTATACAACTGAGGTAGATGCGTCCTCAAATATGAGTATCAATTTATTTATTAGTTTGATATAAAAATTGCTGGCGCCATCTTTTCAACAAGAAAAACTTTTGAAAATCGTTGAAGTTTAGTCTGTTTTACAATTGAATGCAAATATGTTGTATACAAGTGTTGTGGTTTCCGTGAATGGAATCCTGCACAAATAAATAAACAACGCCAGTAATTGAGATAGAAAAATAAGTGTATTAAACGTAAGAATACGGACTTGAAGTGAAGATTAGTAGTCCAAGAATGCGGGTTAGTAGAAAGTATATGTACAAGTCTCTGTAAGTAAAGCCGTAATCATCTCTCTCTCTCTCTCTCTGGACTCTTGTATAACTCTCTGAGAACACCCTGTGCCTGTCTCCGTATCTCTCAACCTGTCTCAACATATCTCCACGTATCTCAACGTATTTCAGTATTTAATATTCCACCAACGAGGAATATATGTGGCACAAGGCCGAGTTTAAAGTCGGTTTCTCCGAGCCCGTAGACTCGGCCAAAAACATACCCTTTGAACCCGCCTAGACGGGTTCAGGGCCTGTCTACCTCCCCGGACTAAACCTTGCTCTTCGGCAAAGCTTCGTCCGGGCTCCTCTCTGCCAAAGCAGAGGGTTCGACAGACGTCGAGACTGTTTCTCGACGTATCTCGGTATTTAATATCCCACCCACGAGGAATATATGTAGCACAAGGCCGAGTTTAAAGTGGGTTTCTCCGAGCCCGTAGGCTCGGCCAAAAATATACCCTCTGAACCCGCCTAGACTGGTTCAGGGTCTTGTCTACCTCCCCGGACGAAACCTTGCCCTTCGGCAAAGCTTCGTCCGGGTTCCTCACTGGCAAAGCAGAGAGTTCGACAGACGTCGAGACTGTATCGCGACGTATCTCAACCGCAGGTATTCTCTCTGTCAGTATAAGTATACTTTGGACGAGTTCATCTTATGTAAAAAGGGGAGAGCCCCACAACAACAAGTCTTAGAAAAATAGGTTCCATTACGGAATTGAACATCAGTCTTTTCTTCTTGCTCAGCTCAAGTAAAAAAATTAATTTTCTGTAAGATAGTCGTCAGCGATGAAGAAAAGATTTATAGTGTGAATCTAAAAAAAAACAAAAAAAAAACATCCTAGTGAGATGAAGAATATCCTTCAAAATATTTCAAGCTAAACAGAATCGGTTGAAGAAAATATTGTCTGTCGAAGAGGAGATTAAAAAGCATTTTTAAAATAACGGATTGCTGGAACCGGGACGAATTTTTATTGTGCAAAAGTAGTGAGAAACTGACTCATTTGAATGATACATTGAAACAGAATACCTTTTCCAAGCAAGAGTTTCGATCAGTGAATTCATTGCATGAATACGGCCGTGCTTAAGGCTTAAATTATATTTAAGGCGAAAAAGATTTTGAGCGAGTAAAGACTGGCGGTCTTGGCAAAGACATCCTTCTTTGAACCTTGTGGACTGGCGCTACATAATCACAAACAAACACATCCTCTGAGGACTACCAGGAGCATCAACTAAAACTGATGGCACATGTAACTCGAAGAGAAAATAATGACAGAAATAAGATGGTAACATTCGACCCTACTTCACCCCCCCCCGCACTGTCAATACTGGAAAGAGCAATAAAAGCTATTGGACTTGATAAAACTGTTTTCCTAAAAAAGTGTTTTAAGAGAAAGATTTTGTAAATTTCAACCAAAATAGTACTGATTGCTCGGCAAATGAATGCCAAATGTTTCCTTGGAGTGAAACGACTAATGTTACCATTCCCTGAACTTGTCACTGCCAGTTTATTATTTGTTTTGCTCATTGGTGGGTTAGCGGATTTAAAACGTTCCAGATATCGAAAGATTTCTCGAAGAATGTAGATTTATTGCAAATTGAATTACAATTGTGGCACGAGGCCGAAGGAGAAATGGGGTGAGGCTGGATTACTATATCCTAAACCTAGCTAATCTGATTCACGACCAATTCATCCATTACAATTTATTCATTCACCACAAGAAGATATCTATCATCATTCTATCCGATTTATACCACAATACTACATACTCCCAGAGACTCTACAAACGCTTCCATGTTATAATAATGTTTTTGGTTTTTATCAATTTAAAAAAATATAAATAAAAATTTAATTACATGAAATGAGGAGGCATGAACCTACAAACGAAACTAAAATAAAAAAAAGTTCAAAATGAAAATAAAATATGTTAGTAAGACCTGTCCAACCATCAGAAAAAGAAGAGCGGCCGCTGTATTCTGCCAATAAGCAGAATCAAGAAGCACGCTCACTAGAGAAAGAGAGAAGAATGGATCGAATCAATTTTCCTTTTTCAGACGGAATACCCTTTTTAGTCGAAATGTGATCATTTCAAGATTTAGAATTGTTTGTACTGTCATTAAAACGACAGAAAACTGGTGACAGAATAATGATAGGAATACCTACGATTATTGTAACATCACCTAAAATATGTTTACTAAGATTTTTGAACTGGAAATCTTCCTGTTTTAAAGTTTTTTGGTGGGAGGATTTTTTATTGTAAAGATCGCAATTAAGAAAAATTAGAATAATCTGTATTGATTCATTTTTATAAAAATATGTAAAAATTTAATTACATGAAATGAAGAGGGATAAACGAAAATAAAATATGAAAAAAAAAAAAACAAACAAACAAAAAACAAACAAAATAAACAAAAAAACCTTCAAACTGAAAATAAAATATGTTAGTAAGAACTGTCCAACCTACAAAAAGAAAAGCGGCCGCTGTATTCTGCCAATAAGCAGAATCAAGAAACACGCCCACTAGAGAAAGAGGGAAGGACAAACTAAATTACGTAATGGAGAAAAAAGCAATGGCTAATTCAGTCGAAATGAAAAAGAGACAAAAACAAACTAGGGAGGTTGGGAATCTTGACATGGATCATAACAAATTAAAATACCAGGAGCATGCCGGGAACTATAATTACTCACATTAATTAGGTAAACAAATTTTTTGAAGAATGGATCGAATCAATTTTCCCTTTTCAGACGGAATACTCATTGTAGTTGAAATGTGATCATTCCAAGATTTAGAATTGTTTGTACTGTCGCTTTTAGTGACAGAAAATTGGTGACACAATAATGATATGAATATCTACGATCACTGTAACATCATCTAAAATGTCCACATGAACAGGTTTACTAATTTTTTTTTTTAACTGGAAATCTTTCTGTTTGAAAGTATTCTGCTGGTAGGTTGTTTAATTGTAAACATCGCAATTAAGAGAAAATAATATGTATTGATTTATTTTATTAATAAACTTTAAAATATTCATCACTCAAATGAAAGCCTTAAATTGAAAATATGATTTATTGTTAACGTAAATCGATATAATTTTATTGCATTATCATCAAATTTACAATTGTATATGAATTCTTGTGGGGATTATTTTAAAAAAGGTTGCGCTAACAATCACATCAAAATTAGTAATAGGCAATTGTTTATTCTGATATGATGTCATAATCTGTGTATGCATTCTTTCAGATGACTTTAGTCATAGACTATTGTTTGGTCTGATATGATCCTATAATCAGTTTATGCTTTCTAGCCGATCTCTTCAGTAATGGACTATTGTTTCTTATGATATGATACCATAATCTGTGTATGCATTCTATCTTATCTGTCTAGTAATGGATTATTGCTTGTTTTGAATGATCCAATAATCTGTATATGCAATCCATCCAATATCTCTAATGATGGATAATTGTTTGTTTTGAGATGATCTAAGTATCTGTGTATGCAGTCCAGACAATCTATTTAGTAATAGTTTATTATTTTTTGTGATATGATACCAGAATCTTTCTATGCATTCAATCTGATCTCTTTAGTTATGAACTATTGTTTATTAGGTTATGATACCAAAATCTACGTAGTAAGGTAGTTTGTTCCGATATGATACTATAATCTCTATATCCATTCTATCTTTTCTCTTTAGTTAAGGACTAGTGTTTGTTACGAGATGATGCGATAATCTGTCTATGCCTTCTGTCCGATCTCTTTAGAAATGGACGATTTTTTCATACTATATTTAGCTATGGACTATTGCATGTTCTAATATGATCCAACAGTTTGTATATGCCTTCTATCCGTTTCTCTTCAGCAATGGACTGTTGTTTCTTACAAGATAATCACATAATCTGTGTACATATTCTAGTCGATCTCTTTGGTAATGGAATATGTTTTACGATATGATAGTATAGTCAGTCTTTGCATTCTATCCAATCTCTTCAGCAATGGACGATTGATTGATACGATATAATCACAAACACTGTGTATGTATTCTAGTCTCTCTTTATTTATGGACTATGCTCCTGATATGATGGCATAATCTGTCTATGCATTCTATAATATTTCTTCAGCAATGTACGATTGTTTGATATGATCACACAATTTGCGTATTATTCTAGTAGAACTCTTTAATAATGTGTCTATGGATTGTATCTGATCTCTTCAACAATGGCGGATTGATTGATACGATATGATCACTCAATCCGTGCACATATTCTAGTTGATCTCTTTATTTATGGACTATTGTTTGTCCTAATATGATCACACAATCTGTATATGCATTCTATCCGATCACTTTAGCAATAGACGATTGTATGATACGATATGTGTATATATTCTAGTTGATCGTTTTATTTATGGACTATTTTTTGACCCGATACGATGCCATAATCTGTCTATGGATTCTATGCTATCTCTCTGGTAATGAACTATAGTTTGTTCCGATATAATGCCAGAATCTGTGTCCATTGACGATTGTTTGTTACGTTATGTTACGTCTATGCATTATATCCTTTCTGTATAGTAATGGAATATTGTTTGTTAATATATGTTGCCTAATATGTGTATGCTTTCTAATCGATCCCTTCAGTAATGAACTATTGTTTGTTACGACAGGATGTCATGATATGTGTATACGTTCTATCTCATCTCTTTAATAATGGTATATTGCTTGTTTCGATATGACCCCCTAATCTGTGTATTCATTCTATCTGATCTCTGAATAACTTGATTGTACTGAAGGCCATGTTTTGTACATTTCGTGGAATCACTTTTACTTCCATCCTGTCCCTGAAAGCGGCCATGTTAACATTATTTCTTTTAAATAATTCGAGAATGAAAGCGGTTCAAGTGACTCAATTTCTACCATTTTATCAAAATATAGTGGGAAAAATTTGCAACAAATTCATGTCAACATTTTTCATTTCATAACAAGTTACGTTGTAGCTGAAATAAGTGCATATTTCCCAGCGGTGCGAGTGGTCAGTACTCTTATCTAAGTAAAAGCTATGATTTCGAGTGTTGATCTTCAGAATATGCAGGTCCCCACTCCATTTGGAAGATTTTCTGAACACAATCTTTCTACTTTTTATACTATACTTATCTTGTATCTAATTGTGTTTATGCTTGAAAGAGGAAGGAAGGGAACAAAAGAAAGGGTAGAAGAAAAAAAAACAAAGAAAGATAGATAGATAGATAGATAGATAGATAGATAGATAGATCGACTGATTTATATGTGTATTCTTGTATGTATGTGTGGCTGTCTGTACATGATTTATGTCTCAAATTTTATTTCCCATTTCAGTGAATAACGAAGGACTTTGACAACAAACTTTTCTTTTTCTTTTCGTTTCTTCTGTATCTTTTAAACTTCCAGCGTTAAAGAGCGTTAATAAACGTCCCTCTTTCTAAAATTCGCATCTTAGCGTCATTTTCTTTTGCTATGACTAATATCCGCTTTCTAGAGATACTATTAATGTCTGGGGAATCTCCATTATTATGTTTTGGGCATACACACGCCTCTGCTAATTTTGTACATGTTGGTACCGAACGTGCTAGGCAAAGCATTACTTTCCATCTATGCCTCCAAAATTGTGTAGAGGGCCTAATAAGAGGGTTTAACAGCTAAAGAGGATTACAGTATCCAGATTAAGCAAAGTTCATTTATCATTTCAAAAATCGGAAGATTGTGCCAATGCTTAAGCGCCAAGATAATTTATTATTAAATGTAAGCCTTTTATTTTTATTTGGCAGAATAAGATGGCTTTAAAACTTCTAGGTGCAAAAAAAAAAAAAAAAAAAAATATAATAAAAAAAAAAGAAACGAAATCGGCAAAACTGAGTTCGAGATCTGGTCGAGGCACATCCTTAGGAAAGGCACTAACCGACTGCAACCGTATCTTTTTGATTCACCAGATGACTGATAGACTTTCTTTACTGGTATCAATTTGTCTCGTATTGGATTTTTCTACGAAATCTGTCAATGTTATTTACAAAGCTTAGACGAGTAATAAAAAATAAAATAAAACCATTGTGAAAATAATGTTAGTATATGTATATATATAGTATATATTAGTTTAATATATGTGTAAAAGACAAGAATTGGCCTTTTCTCCTTGAGCTATTCACTTCATCTGTCCATCTCGCAGCCAACAATCCATACTCTGTTCACAAACATTTCACATTATCCCACTAGACTTACTAGCAAATATATTTCAATGGCTGTGCATTGTCGTGTGTCTCAGAACGGCTGACATTTTCTTGCAGCTATTTGGATGCTAGGTTTTATTTTGAAGAAACTATGAGATATTTTCCTGTCAAACAATGAAGCGTAGATGGTACAAAAAATGATGACTAAGCCTGAATGAGGAGTCGTAGGAAGGAGAAGGGAGGAAAAAAAATCCCAAATGACAAATTGAAAAAAAATCTCGTTTCTTAAAAGGGAAGAACAAAAGAAGTAACCAGAATAAAAAATGAACAGAAAACCAATTCTCTTGTAGGAAAGATTTGGGGACATTAAAAACTCCCATGCCAAGAATTAACGAAAGGCTAAATACTTGATGGAGGCGTAGATTGTGGAGGTGGCGAAAAGCGAAGTCGGTGTGCCATGTTCAATTCTCGGTTTTGTTTCATTCACTTCACACTAATTTCCTTAGAAAAGGCATGAATCCATTTTCCCCGAAATATAATATATAAATATATTTTAAGACATTTTTTTTTATGTTTACACGTTCTTTTTATAGATACAAATATTTAAGTAAATGCTCTGTTTATAATAAAGAGTATTAACAACATTTACCTGTCTGAATGTCCGAGAAATTGTCATAGAAAATATGCGTCCTCCGACAGGAATCGAACCTTTATCCTATACGGAACCGTCATATATCCTGACGTGCTTTTAACGATTGAGCAACAGAGGAGCGTTTCGGTTAGCAAAAGTCAGGCTATATGACGGTTCCGTATAGGATAAAGGTTCGATTCCTGTCAGAGGACGCATATTTTCTATGACAATTTCTCGGACATTCAGGCCGGTAAATGTTGTTAATACTGTTTATTATAAGCAGAGCATTTAATTAAATATTTGTTTCTATAAAAAGAACGTATAAACATAAAAAAATGTCTTAAAATAATTGTAGGACTTTGTCCATTTCATAATGTGTGACGTCATTTGTTTACATTTGGATACGCATCAAGCAGATATAAATGTATGAGACAAAATCATGGAGAATTGTGGTTTAAAAACAGTAAAACAGACCTTGCTAACCGAAACGTTCCTCTGTGCAATTAGAATATGTAGAAAAAAATAACAACAAAGATAAAAATAAGCTAAAACAATGCAAACGTAACATAAAATGGTTGAACCATACATCAGTAATGTTAAAACCAATGTAGATAGAATTTTTCTGAATTTTGGTCATTCTCCAACAACAACAACAACAAAAAAATAATATTGAGGTAAGCTATAGCCGTACAAAATCTGATCTTCTAGAAATACAGGTTTTATGCATTTGAAAATTTAGCTCAATACACTATTTACATTATTCGGACTATTGTCCTCATCTTTGTCGCCATGTTTCGGTCGTTGTACGCTCTGGCCTTCTTCAGGTGGTTGGAATGTCGAACTGAAACCTTTATTTCGCTCACTGGGGTAGACCGTTCTAGTTCCACGTGTCATGTCTAATGGATGTCTGTTATCTCCTGTTAATTCCCCTCTGAAAGTTTTCCACTGCCTTAACCAGGTTGAACTCACACTCTTTGGGTCCTGTAACTAACGCCTTTATCCACTGTGCCATGTGTCCTTGAGGACATCTGTGTATGAATTTCTGGATATTATTAATCTGTTTCAGCAACCATTTTTACCAGTGTTCATATTGCAATTTTTGCTGTTATCATTGCATGATTTTTACCAGATCTCATATTGCAATTTTTGTTGTTATTATCGCTTTTCTCTGGCACTCCTTATTACTGGTCCCCATAATAGTCGAAATAATGTAAACAGTGTACATAATACCTCATCTCAGAAATATAGACAGATAATACATTCTATAAATCACAATTTTTCTCTTTAAGTTTTGTGTTGTGCTCTGGTAAACAATGAATTTTATGTTCGAGGAGAATAGAGGAACATACTATTTCCCTGTGGAGAAATGGTTAACAAGCTAATATCTTTCAGATCATTGCTATTGAAATGAGTTCGATCCTCACTGAGTGCCCTAGCGTTATGTGCCAGAATAAGCTAAACTCGGAAATTAAAGTAAGCACTTCCCACATGTAAAACTACCTTCCGGTTCCAAGCTTTCTAGCTAACTTTAATCTGCAAAAGTTTAAATGCAATGAATTGACAGCTATCTGCTGTCCCCCTGATTACTCTTTTCACCTCTCCGCTCATAATGTTTTTTGTTCCTAATTCTTCCACACCGTGTAACATCTTGTGACATAGTGGCTTTACTTCCTCGCATGAGGTGATACCGATTAATATATATATTGAAAGTGAAGTCTGAAGATCCAGAGAAAAATAAGATCTCTGGTGAAATAAATTGTAACAATGGAACCTTAAAGTTGTCTGTTTTTTCTTTAAATTAAATTATTCGCTCTGACTTAACATTGAGCTCTCCTTGGGATTATCCGTACGGATTAGCAAGATTTTCATTACTTAACTATATATATGGTTTTATAACATATTTATGTTATAATTTTCGAAGAAATAATACACACACACACAGACACACAGACACACACACACACACACACACACACATATATATATATATATATATATATATATATATATATATATATATATATATATATATAACAATGGATAGCAAGATAGTATAGTAGATCATCGTTACAGCGTAGTGAATTCAACCCTCACTAAGTGCCTTAACCTTTGGCGGGATTAAGCTATACTCATTAACTACGCAGAGGGAAAATATCCTTAATATTTTTCTAATGTAAACTAAAGCTGACTGGGGTCATATATATATATATATATATATATATGTATATATATATATATATATATATATATGAAAATTTATATATAAGCTTGCGAAGTACACTTGACAATGGATTGCACCTGTGATCGACCTTATCTTAATAACCTCCCTTGAACTTGGGCATCTTCAATAAACCTGATCACAAGGCTTAGATAGGATTGAGATCAGTATGTCACGATCGATTGTACTGCCATTTTTTCAGTCGCTACTCAAAATCTCTTTGAAAGTCACACGCGATTCATTCATAACGCATAGTTTACATAAAAGACATTTTTTTAAGTCTTTTTTTTTTCTGTAGACATTCCCAAAGCGAAGACGGAAACGTCGTGGCAGGTTTCCCGCGAGCACCGTCCTCGTTATTCAAATAAAAATCATAGCTTAAAGGCTTTGCACAAGATGAGTGGCCTGACCACGTCTTGTTTCTGTCCTCTGTTCAATACACATCAGCACGAGGCCGTTTGACAGCTCTGTCAGCACAATATGTCCGTCTATCCATCACGACCGGACCTTCGGGGATCGACAGTAGGACAGTTCTTGAGAAATCGATGAAAATTTGCCCTTCTTCAAACAATGACACAACAAAAGAATAACCAACTGGGTTTTCTGTTTGAAGAAACCCTAACCCTGTTTATATTTTGTTATTTATACAAAAAAAATATTATTATTATTATTATTATTTCCTTTTTTTATCGATAACCATTTTTACATGTTTCTTGTTTCATTTCCTTGATCCATATTTTTCATCTGTTAAACTGGCAATAATAACCATTTTCAATCGTTGAAGTAACAAAATAATAATCAACTGGATATTCATTTGGACCATCTTACGTGCTTGTTGAAATTCTCTTGTATTATGAAGTGATTCCGATTAAAATTCTCGTCCTTATTTCCATTTTTCGTAAAATGTCGCGCCAGCAATTTTCCTTGGTATATTAAGAATGTCATAGGTTCATCGCAGAGGTCAGGAAAAAACGATTACAAAACAGAGTAATGCATGTACCAAAGGTGACGTGTATGAGAGGGAAAACCTATTCTGGCTTAGAGCAAAATTTGATAACACTCCAAAACATGACCGGCACCTGACTATGGCCAAAGTGTACACGGCCGAAACGTGGTGACCTCCTCTCTAAAAAAAAAAAAAAAAAAAAAAAAAATAAAAAATAAAAAATGAGGAAATAAATAGAAACTAACCCGCATACAATGGATATATTATTTTGCATCATTGCGTTTTGTCGTTTATTCAAGAACATTTTCTGCATTTTGGTGAATTTATTACATCTTTTTTTTTTCATTACACATACGCATATTTCATTAAACATATTTCTTCTTGTATTCATTTCTATGCTTGGTCGGCTCAGGGGATTTTTGTGGCCTAGTATATGTGCCGATTTCTTAAGTATACGAATTTTCCAATGATGTTCTATGTCTATGATTTCAACCTGATCCCACAGAGGGCGGTGATCTCCCTTTTCTCTCCATATGTGGTCAGCCATGCCTGATTTTTCCATTTCCCCTCGTGTTACAACTTTTTGTTGTTCTTGAGGCCTTACCTTAAGGGGGCGACCTGTCTCCCTTTTATATTTCTTTCCGTAGCTGCACGGGATAGCGTACACACAGTCTATAGTCATGTTCTCCTCTATGGGGGAGTCTTACTCAAGGGAGATATCTGTGAAGTGTCGTCCAGCTTTTGAAGTTTGTCCTGATGTTATATGGACTGCAGATCGTTTGTATTTTCTCTGGTAACCCTTTCATATAAGGCAGGCAGACTGTTTTCTGAGTGTTGTTGCCCTCCTCTTGTCTATCCCAGTTTATTGGGGCTGATTCCATGTACCCAGGGTAGTTGTTACGTTGTAGGGTACTGCTTATACTGACCAATTCTTTATCTAATGTCTGTGGGTCGCCACTTATGACTTTTGCTCGGTGTTGTAAGCATCGGACGATCCCTTTCTTTACACTGTATGGATAGTGGGAGTTGAAATTGAGGTACTGTCGGTGAATGTTGGTTTGAAGTATACAGATGTCTTGAACCCATGCTCTGTTCGAGATATTAGAACATCCAGAAATATAGTCATATTTCTTATTATTTCTCTGGTCATTTTCTCTTCGCTTTATAGCGACATTTTTATACTTAAAAAGACTGTGGAGAGACGAAGTAAAGATGTAAATTGGGATGAGAGGTGATCTTTGAAACCTGCACTTTGAGAGCAATACATAAGTTGAATCACCTTTCGTCCTCCGTATTTGTGATATTAAACCAGGTTCTTATCTCTAATTTGGCAGCATATTCTCATTTTCCACTCATTGATTACCGAGTTAATTGCTATCTGAGAGATTAAAAATAAATTAAGACATAAATAATTCATGGCATTTTAGTTTCATGATAAAAAATAACAGAAAATTATAGTTCTAGTATGTCATCAGAATACATAAAGATGGCCGAATTGTCTATCTACATAGAATACTCTTCTGATGACGTTGAAAAGTGTTACGAAAACACTCATAATATACAGTGTGTCCATAGAGTTCGTGTGCACTTTAAAAAATTTATAACTTTATTTGTATTTGCGATAAAAATAATTTGTAAAGAAAGAAGTAAATCTATCTTAAGGTTTTATTGAAATTTTATTTAAGTTTCCACATGTCCTCTGTCATTAGCAAAAGAAAGAGTAATACGACTTTGCAGTTCACGGAAAATATTTGCCAACTGATTTACAGTAATGCCTGAAATCACGTTAGTTATTTTAGCTATACTTAAAACTAGGTACATTAAACTTTATAACATTTTTACAGATTATTTCTATCGCAAATACAAATAAAGTTATAAATGGTTTAATGTGCACACGCACTTTATGGACACCCTGTATATGTATTTTTGCGTGCATAACACATACACACGCATATATATATATATATATATATATATATATATATATATATATTGAAATGGACAAAATCCGACAATTATTTTAAGACATTTTTATGTTTATACATTCTTGTTATAGATACAAATATTTAAGTATTATTAAGTTTATTATAAACAGAGCAATTACTGAAATATTTGTATCTAAAATAATATATATATATATATATATATATATATATATATATATATATATATATATATAAGTGAACAATGGGCAAGACTTAGAGGCGACAGACCGTTTCATGCTAGATCAATCGTCAAGCGACTCGTGGCCTGAGGATTGAGTCTAGCATGAAACTGCCTGTCGCCTCTAAGTGTTGACTTCAATGTTCACTTTTATATTTACACACGCTCTATCTCTGATATTGAGCACTTTATACCATAAATATAGCACACCTTAAGAGTATATATATATATATATATATATATATATATATATATATATAAAGATCAGTGGTAGATATATATAACTCATCAGTTATGTGCCATGCATGATACGCGCTTAGGCGATCATGTATCTTTCGATACATGACTGACAAGGCAAATTTTTTCCCTCAGTTGGTTGTCATTTCTTTCTGCGGTTAACCATCCAACCCAGTCCTCCTACTATTTACCCATAGCTGGGGGGGAGAGCGTATTAGCACGTAAGGCAAACTAATGGCTTCGACTGGAATTCGAACTCAGCTCTCCGATTCCTCAATTCGAGCCGCTATCCATTACTCCACCGTGCCTTCGTATATAACCACCGATTTTCTGTAACGAACCATGCCGGATTAACCGCTTGGATAAAGCAACAGTAGTTACGTAATAATACAATAATACATCTATACCCCACTAATTATGCCCCTATTGTATGACTACAACATTATCGTCTATTAGAGACCTATATTAAACTATTATTAAATCAATGCAGTGCACCAATAATACCAGTGTAAGCAATTAATTGATCGTGTGACACACACAATGCCACCTGTAGCTTCCCGGAGAATTAGCCTGGTATTTACATGAAATTCAGATGCTTGCTCATAGTTTGTTCTGGATTAAAAGATGTGATAGGATATTGGTTGCCGGAAAATCAGAGGGGCACACACACACACACACACACACACACACACACACACACACACACACACACACACACACCCTTCATTTTTCTTGTCCAGTACTTCGTCTTCTGATATTTTGATCAAATTTTTGCCGTCCTGGGTAAGACGATAAACTACATCCGCGTCCTGGGTAAGACGATAAACTACGTCCAACAGCAAGGCCTCTGATCAAGAGGTTTTGGGGAGCGTGGAACCACCTTTTAATTGCTGGTGTTCCCAGGTCCACCCTGACCCGAGGTGGTAGCACCTGTTAGGGTCCCAACTATGGGCAAGTAGTCGACACCCAAACTTGTGTAAAAATAGGTTTTAATACCAGAAATACTTTATAATAAAAAAAATATTACCAGCTATAAATTTTGAAGCAAAAACTATTATCAGCAATACTTTAAAAGAAAAAGTACTAGCAATACAAACATCTATACATTCTTTGAAAAAAATATGACCAGCTATAGATTTCTTCAAGGAAAAATATTCCCAGAAATAGATTTTTGACAAAACAAAATATTACCAGCAATAAAAATTTTGTCGGCATTAAATAACCCATTGAGGTTGATATGCCGTAACAAAAAAAAAAACAACAAACCAAACCAATCAAATTTTTGCCAATCATTTAAACTGCTTAAATTCGAAGCAAAGAAATTGCTTTCGACTAGACTTGAACATTCTTATTTTCTATTTATTTCAATGGATGAATTTATTCAGATAGGTATATTTGACATTTATACAAATATAAAAAGTCTATATAGTCAGCATCTATTTGTGGATATATACTTCATATTAGGTACCTCCCCCCCCAAAAAAAAAAACGATACCAAAGTTTAAAATGTATTTAAAAAATCTTTTCTTGAAGCTTTAGTTTGTTTTAAATTCAAGTTACTAGATTAAAATAAGCAAAATACTTTTGGTGTATTTCAAACCGAATTGAAATTGATTAGTCTCTTTTTCTTCTTATCAGTAAAATCTATAAATTCGTTCATATTGAGAAATCTGCCAACACAGCATAATTCTCTTACAAAAAAAAAATGTACCCTTCTGAATTTAAATGAATACCCGTTATTTGAGGAAGATTAGCCGATTTAAATTTGAATTAATCTGAAATGAAACAAATATTACTTTCTTTTAGTTTAAAATATCGTAGAAAAGCATTTTTAACACTGAGGGAGTGTTTTTTTCACGTGTTGAGTGATTTATTGAAAACGTGATGTTTAGGACAGATTTTAAAGTATTTATTTGACGAATACAACGTGAAGACATTTTTTATATATGTCAACTGACCAGTAATATTTTAAGCAAATATTTTAAGCAAATATTTTGTTGAATTTTAAGTATTTTAGCCTTACTTGTTGAGGAAAAGTTAGAGAATTAATAATACATTTTTAATTCAATATAGGTACCCGCATTTGTAAAAATCGACGCTTTTATATCAGTCAATTATGTGCCATGCGTGTATCACGCGTAGGCGATCATGTATCTTTCAATACATGACTGACGAAGCAGATTTTTTCCCACAGTAGGTAGGTTGCCATTTCTTTCTGAGGTAGACCAGTTTCTATCCAAAGCTACAGAACCTGGTCTATCCTGCTAGTTGCCCATAGCTTGGGTGAGAGAAAAAGAGGATTCATACGTTTTCCAAGTGTATTAGCACGTAAGTGAATGTAATGGTCTTTCGTTTTAATAATGACACAAAAACATTGACGATAAAATTTTCTTTTTATTGCTTTAAGCATTTGTTTCATCATTTATCACTTTTTTGAGGAAATTTTTTGGGCTACCTACTTTATATGAATTTATAGAAATATATTTCAAATTTATTTAGAGAAATACGTTTTATAAGAAACATATCTATTTACGGAAATATATTTCATATTTGCTTATCGAAATACATTTTAAATTTATTTATGGAAATTTATTTTATGTTAATTATCGAAATAACTTTCACATTTATTTATATAAATATATTTTATATTTACTCATATAAATATATTTGATATTTATTTATACAGTGTAACCCGAATATAAGAGAGTTGTCGGGACCGGAGAAAATCTCTCTTATATCCGGGTTTCTCTTATATCCGGGTCTCTTATATCCGGGTTACACTGTAGTAATAATTTTTTTCTTTCCTATATTTGAGAGTTGAGTCTATTCGATATTTGTCAGCAGTTTTAAAAGTGATTCGAGCAAAATATACCTTTCCATTATTTCTGCTTTTGCAAGTCATTTAAACACTAACATCTGCGTGACCTTGCTAATTTTAAATGTAATATTAAAATTAAAAAAAACCAATTTCGAATTAATGTTCAATTTTTTTTTTCTTCCGGTCCGTAACTAACCAACATTCTTCCTTTAAATAAAAGACTGGTTCACTGTTACTTGATATTTGTCCATTGCAATAAAACACCACTTTACGGCGATGGTATTTTTCAACAAATCTCCCAATTTAAATATAATTGTGATTTTATTCTACTGTTTCATTTAATAGATACCTGAAATATATTTCATTAATCCTGTTGGAGCAATAAATAGCTGTCTAAAAATATAAAGTCAGTAATTAATGGAAGCATTTACAAATTTATATGACTTTGGATTTGTTGACGTACAAGAAACTATTAGCTAATGGTCTTCATCGCCATACAGAGACATTTGGCTGGCGTCTTTTAAATCATTGCTACTTTCATATGTGCGGGTAGGGAAACGGATAACGGCGCAAAAAATAGAATCCATGCCGAGTTAAAATGTCCTGCTTGTCTTTTGCGTTCATTTTTGCACTGAGAACTACTCCCTGCTAGGGGTTAAATAACAGAGTTGTCAGGGCTGTCGAGACTTAGATAACAACGAGTAAAGAAAAACTCCAAAACATGAAGAAGACACCGGGAAGCCATACTTTCCAAGAATACGTAGCCATTCACAAGTAGTTAAGTTAAAGGAATATGTGGAGAGCCATAATTGCCCCCCACCCCGAAGTGACATGATATTAGGAAAAAAATTCCTTATTCAAATAATAAATAGTATCACGTGATTTTATGTTCGGTTAAAAGTTCACAATCACATGGTCGATGCAAAATTTCAGTGTTTTTTGGAGAATGTTTTATTTATATATAAATTCCTTATTCAATAAAAAAGTATTTTCCTTGACTATCGATAACTTCACATTAACTTTCAGTTAAATTGTGTATTCATTTATAAGAGAAGAATAAATCTTTTTCTTTGAGAAATGTATTTCTCTTTTCTTTTTCTAAAATATTATTATCTTGTTAGAAACACTAACCAAACAGTGTTGCGTGGAACGAAAGAAGAAATTTATATATGAATAAAACATTCTCCAAAAATACTATAATAACTAATAGTAATAATAATAATAATAATAATAATAATAATAATAATAATACTTAATAATAATAATAATAATAGCTAATAATAATAATATGTAATAATAATAATAATATCTAATAATAATAATATTATCTAATAATGATATCTAATAATAATAATAATAGCTTATAATAATATGTAATAATAAAAATAATATGTAATAATAATAATATCTAATAATAATAATAATAATAATAATATCTAATATTAATAATATCTAATAATAATTTTTTATAATAATAATATCTAATAATAATAATATCTAATAATAATAATAATATCTAATAATAATAATAATAATAATAATGATTATTATTATTATTTTCTTTGATTTCTGGCGTTTACACATTTCTTTCCGGGTCCCGTTCAGGGACCTAAGGTTAGAAATGGCGTCATGACACTTTCCACTGACAAAAAAAAAAAAAAAAAAAAAAAAGAAAGTAAAAAAAAAGATAAATTACATAGATAAGGCGCTTGGTAAGGTGTGGGCTGTACTTGTCAGAAAAAATTTTTGTATCTCCTTGAGGCATGGACTTCCAGGAATCCCTTCAATTAGTCTACTGCAATCTTTTCCAACCAGTCCTAGGGCTCCAACTACAACAGGGATTGTTGATGTTCCCATATGCCACATTTTCGAGATTTCTATTTCAAGGTCCTTGTATTTTGACAACTTTTATTATTATTATTATTATTATTATTATGAATTTTTCTACTGGTCGTATTTAGTGTTTTCCTGTATATCAAATTTCCACATTCTGCCAACATTTGACACAAACTCGTTAATGGAGGTTAATCGCGGCTTTCATTTTTCCCCTCTGGCCCTTCAACATTGTCCCGTGAGAATTAAATTCTTCAAGAAATACAAAATTCCTTATTAAGAAGAATAAATATTCGGTTTCTACAAATTCAATAAGAACCAATAATTATAAAGTTCATAGATACAAAAGCTCGGTGTATGTGAGTCAAGGTGCGAACAGAGAGAAAGAATTTGAAGAGATTGATCTCTAATTGTGATCAATAGATGATCCCCCTCCCTCACGGGCCCTGTAAGGTGGCCGAGATTTACTACATCTTGTCAATTAAAAGATGCAAACTGTAACGCAAAATTATTCGAAAGATCTTTAAGATTCAATCTCTTAACGTCGAACGTAGTGTACTCTAAAAATGGACACGTGAAGTGATCATTAATGGCTAAAATGATGGATGACGAATTTAGCTTAGTTTAGCACTATTGTACGTTAGGATTACCCAGTTAGAATCGAACTCATTGTTACTGGCTTGTCGTGACAACTCGCTAGCTTAGAAGGGTAGGTGCAAGCTTATATATGAACAGAAATAGGTTCAGCATAGTTGAATAGATTAGAACAGACTAAGATATATATATATATATATAGATAGGTACCTAGATATGAACAGACTAAGATAGATAGATAGATAGATAGATAGATAGATAGATATGAACCAACTAAGATAGATAGATAGATATGAACAAAGACAAATAGATAGATAGATAGATAGATAGATAGATAGATAGATAGATAGATAGATAGATATGAACAGACTTAGATAGATAGATATGAACAAACTAAGATGGATAGATAGAAAAAAGAAACAGTCATAGATAGTGTTGTGTCGTGGCACAATAGTAAAAATAAGAAAATCAAGTCGAAGTTGGTTTAAGGAACAAGTGTATTTAACATCACAGATACAAAGGTAGGAAACGGGTACTACTCAGCTAGGCAGTTGCAGTACTGTCGCTGCTTTCACCGGGTAGGTATTACTGGCACTATATATAGTGAGAACCGGTGTAATTCCCTTGTGTTAGAGGCCGGTGCAACAGATAGATAGATAGATAGATAGATAGATAGATAGATAGATAGATAGATAGATATGAACAAACTTAGATAGATAGATAGATAGATAGATAGATATGAACAGGCGCTGATAGATAGATAGATAGATATGAACAGGCACCGATAGATAGATAGATAGATATGAACAAACTTAGATAGATAGATAGATAGATATGAACAGGCGCTGATAGATAGATAGATAGATAGATAGATATGAACAGGCACCGATAGATAGATAGATAGATAGATAGATAGATAGATAGATAGATATGAACAAACTTAGATAGATAGATAGATAGATATGAACAGGCGCTGATAGATAGATAGATAGATAGATAGATATGAACAAACTTAGATAGATAGATAGATAGATAGATAGATATGAACAGGCGCTGATAGATAGATAGATAGATAGATAGATAGATAGATATGAACAGGCACCGATAGATAGATAGATAGATAGATAGATAGATAGATAGATAGATAGATAGATAGATATGAACAGGCACCGATAGATAGATAGATAGATAGATAGATAGATAGATAGATAGATAGATAGATATGAACAGGCACAGATAGATAGATAGATAGATAGATAGATAAATAGATAGATAGATAGATATGAATAGACTGTGTTAGGACTGAATAACTTGATATATAAATGGACAGAGATAGTTACAAGCAAAAATAAATACAGGCTGTAGGATAGATTGGTCAGAAGAGACTGATAGATATGATTAGTTATTAAAAGGAGATAGTTAAACAGATAAGTACAGAGAGAAAGAGAGAGAGAGAAAGATAGAGATTTCAACAGAAAGAGATATGTAAACAGATAAGAACAGAGGAATGAAGAAAGTTAAGTTGTCAGTGGACTAAGATAGCTTGATAGATCGATCTCATGTCAGTAAAGAGGACTGATCTGCTGAAAAGATTGATGAGTTAAATTTCCTGTTGGTAACATTACGTGCCATTGGTGATAACGTCAGAGCAAAGAAACTGGTAACCTTCCTTTTTTTTCCCCACTACCTCTGCCATTCGTTCGCCGCCGCCCCAACTCGATCTCGACCCTTCTGTCATTCTCTTTTTCAGTCTTTAATACGAGCAAATTTTCTCTGATGTCCACTTCTTCTCTGGCAAAGACATCAGACAATATCTCTTAAATACTAAGCCGTCCACCGAACAAAAACCAAAAACTGACGAAACGCACCTATTGATTTTGTAATTAGGTTTTTCAATCAACTTTTCAGCGATGTTAAGCTCCCTGCTGGTATTGATTCTGGTTACAATAAAAAAAAGAAAAAAAAAGAAAAGATACTGGAAGACATTTCAACAACTCGCGGTCGTTATTGAGAATCGCTTTACTTGCACTTTAACTGTAGACGAATCTTCCGCCTTTATTGAATTACAAGGAAGAAGAAGTCGAAAGAAAAGAAGGCAATGGTCATCGGAGTAATTATCCAGAAGTCATACATGTTTTCAATGTACTCAAAGAGAATCTCAAATGAAGATACTGAGAGGTCAGCTTTATTTAACATAAAGTGAAAACACTACATCCTGAAGAATAAAAAAGATAAACATATGAAGCATTTAAAAGGGAGTTTAACCTTATTTCTCTTCGTGTTCTTTTTAAGCACTTTGATATTACTGTTTCATGGACGACGCTTAAACTTTTTTCAGTTATTTTCCCTATTTTAAGGATATTTATTATAATATTATTTATTTACTGTGATGATAAAAATATACATAAAAAGCTTTCTTTTCTTATTACAGTTGATTTTTAAAGATTTAAAAAATATTTTTTATATATAGATATTTTTACATATATATTTTTTTTATATACATTTACATATTTGAAGACATTTTTTATGTTTATACGTTCTTTTTATAGATACAAATATTTAAGTAAATGTTCTGTTTATAATAAATATTTAATTAAATGCTCTGCTTATAATAAACAGTATTAACCTGAATATCCGAGAAATTTTCATAGAAAATATGCGTCCTCCGACAGGAAACGAACCTGTATCCTATACGGAACCGTCATATAGCCTGACGTGCCACAGAGGAAAGTTTCAGTTAGCAAGGTCGATTTTACTGTTTTTAAACTACAATTCTCCATGATTTTCTCTCGTTCATTCATATCTGCTCGATGCGTATCCAAATGTAAACAAATGACGTCACGCATGGAGAAGTCATGGAGAAGTCCTTATGAAATACAAAAAATATATATAATATGTAAAAATATATGTAAATGTCGTCACACATTATAAAATGGACAAAGTCCGACAATTATTATAAGACATTTCTTACGTTCTTTTTATAGACACAAATATTTAAGTAAATGCTCTGTTTATGATTGTTGCACCGGCCTCTAACACACGGGAATTACACCGGTTCTCACTATATATAGTGCCAGTAATACCTACCCGGTGTAAGCAGCGACAGTACTACATCTGCCTAGCTGAGTAGTACCCGTTTCCTACCTTTGTATCTGTGATGTTAAATACACTTGTTCTTTAAACCAACTTCGACTTGATTTTCTTATTTTTACTATTGTGCTACGACACAACAATGATAAACAGTAGTAACGAGATTTACCGGTCTGAAAATCATGGAGAGTTGTAGGTTTTTGATTGATTGACTAGTTTTTTTTTAATGAATTATCGACTCTTTGCAGGTTATTTAAAGCCAGAAAATATTTTTACACTGTAAGATTTATTTTTTGGAGATGATAATGATTCAGTGATACAAGTCTTACTAATTAACCCATAGCTGGGGGGAAGAGGTGGGTTCATTCTTTCCCCAAAGGTATTTACGCGTAGGTGAATATAATGAACCTAGCTGAAATTGGAACTCTGCTCTCCGATTAACAAATACACCACCAAGCTTACAGCATCTGGTATTGCTAAGCAGTCAGCCATGTTTTACTGATCAGGCTCAATGTTGCTCACTTTCTAGTGCGAGCGTACTGACATATATCCAAAGTATAATTTTACTCCTCCTTTATTAACCCCTCGCTAATAATCACTCTGCCACTTTTCAAAAATGTTAAGGGGTCCACCCCTTTTTCATACAAGTGGACTCGCCTAGTGTGTACTTGTACTGCTGCCGGTGAATACCCGAGAGTGATACAGTGAGAAAGTGAGAGAGTGAGAGTGTGAGGTAACCGCTTTGTAGGAGTCACAGTTGCGAGTACGTAGACTCAGAATTAAGTCATACTTCGATACTGAATTTCCCAGACTGAATATATATTATTATTGCTACTATTTCTGGATCTACTAACCGTATTACCAATTGTATTATTACGTCAATACATTTATTTGCTATATTTCATTCTTGCGTTTGTCATTCATTTGAGACCGGATTTCATCCCGGAATCCACAACAAATTGGCGAACAACAAATTGGCGACGAGCGATTCGAACTCACACGGGAAGAAAAACAACAAAAAATTTTCCCTCGTCGTCCACAACAAATTGGCGACGAGCGATTCGAACTTACACAGGAAGAACGAACAACAAAAAATTTTCTGAATCAAACCATCCTTCATTTTAACTTCGATTCTTATAGTGTCAAAATCCTAATCTTTTTTCTAAAGGTGACATTATCATTGTTTCAGTAATTTTCTATTAGTAATCTGATATCTTTTGTACACTTACAAAAAGATTGTATTTCGTGTTCTAAATTAACTTTCTGTAACATTTACATTTCAAAGTCTTTGCAGCATTTTTAACATCTTGGTTCTTTTGAAAAAAGCCTTTTTTCTGTTTTACAGCATATTCTCCTTTATTATCATTATTGTTATTTCGGGGGTGATATCGACCCCGACACAGTATTATGTGACCACTTTTCTTTCAAAGTTGCTTCCATTTCATCTTCCTCTATATTATGTCGCTGTTTCGTCATTGGCTTCATCAATATCATTCTTCTGTTTTCTCTATATTATTTTTGTGTTCTTTTGACACAGCCACTTAAAACAGAGGACATCAAGTCCATCCTGTTGTCCATAGAATAAAACCAAGCATATTTCCTTCGTATTCCAATTGTAAGGAAGAAGTTCCATTTAGACCGCTTCTTCCCAAGAACTGATGCTTCCTGCGTGGATGCTTCCCTAAACGTTACAATCTTGTCGTTTTCAAGTCAACGGTCAATCGTTATGAATCCTCCATATCCATATAATTCTCACTTATTACTTGCTATCACTACATTCATTAAACACCCTTTATTCTGTAATCTTGAGTGGCTCTTGAGCCTTGTATTTGGAAACCTAATAAAAAGAAAAGTATCGTAAAATGTTCAATACCCTGTTTAGTATTCTTTTCAACTCTATGGACTTGCTTTCGCGGTTTCATTCTCTGCACAAAATTTCTGGAAGCGATCAGTATTACTATATGGACATTACTCTCACAATCATTATTCGGAAGTTATTGTGTATTAATCACATTCTTATTCCCCCCCTCCTTATTAACATTGTATCTTCACACACAAAAAAAATCTCTATCGACGAGGATCAAATGATTGCAATTCTTTTCAAATTTTCAGCGTCTTTTTTTTTAGTGTTGCCACTCTGGCTTGAATCGTTCTATCTCTGATCCGTTTTCCATGATTTCGTTGCAAATTATTATTATTATTATTTGTAGTTTTCCTTATTTGCTGTTTGATACAATCCTTTAACAAGTCTTTTGCAAGAGAGCTGAGATAAAGAAAATTTGTTTTTGTTAAAGAAGGCTACTGGGCATATAACATTGAGGAAGAGTTTTGTGTATCTGAATAGTGCTTATGAACACAATATTTGAGATCTCAGATCTTGAGAGGTTTTCCTGAGATTTTCTTAATATGTCTGTCAGTATTATTTTTAATCATTCCGAGTGCTCCTATTATTATCGGAATCATGGCTGGGTTTAAATGCCACATTCTTGCAATTCCATTTATCATTATTCACTTACTGAATGTTTCATAGCAGTAGCAATTAGTTGCTTAGACCAAGTGACAGTAAGTCTTCTTAATACTTCAGCCATCATTTTAGCTGATTTCAACAACGTTGTCGTTCAGATGATAGTAATTATCCCTGGTTTTAGTTTCTTCTAGCTTTGTCCATGGGCCCCTCGAGACTTCTGTTAATGCTCCAGTAATAACTGCCAGAACTCTCACGTTCATATTTCAGAAGTTTCTCTGATTTTTGGCAAGATATCTTTTTCGATTTCTGTCAAATTTAATTATCAAAGTTATTATTGATGTTTGTACTTATTCAGTTTTCACTTTAGCTGCATGAATAACAGCTCTGAAGGAGAAATCAGAGGGCCGAATTTGAACTCCAGTCCTGTTCGTTATATTCACTTACATACAAATAATACTCATGGGAAAGGTACGAATCTATCTCTTCTCCCCCCAGCTATGGATTCAATAGCAGGACAGACTGGGTTCTATAGCTTTGGATGGCAACCAGTCTACCTCAGAAAGAAACGGAAGCCTACTAAGGGAAAATCTTCTACCAAGCCAGACATGAATCAAAAAAGACTGATCGCTCCATCGTGTATCACGTATGGTACACTTAAGTGACTGACTCAATAAATGTGAGTTTTCCAGGAGATCAAGTGACAGCAAGTATCTACAATGTTCTATGACATTCTTCAGTGTTCCTGATGAGTTTAGCAATTGTGTTATCTAGATTCCACTTTTTATCGGATTTCCAATTTTTCCAAAATCTTTCTTTGGAATTGTTCCTTGAACTTTAGTACGTCTGTCACCTTCGTATTCCATAATTTTACCCAGCGCAAATTCCGAGTGTTCATTTTTACCCTCGACTGCAACGGAGACATCCAAAATCAGACAGATCTTCTTTTTGTTGTTTATGATAACTGAATAGTGAATTTCAAAGTTCTTTTAAAGAAATAAACGCAATGGATTTCGATCAGAGAGATGATGTCACTGGCCAAACTGTCTATTCGAGCGTACGATTACATTTATTGAGATGCTATTATATATATATATATATATATATATATATATATATATATATATATATTAAGACATTTTATGTTTATACATTCTTTTTATAGATACAAATATTTAAGTAAATGCTCTGTTTATAATAAACAGTATTAAACAACATTTACCGGCCTGAATGTCCGAGAAATTTTAACAGAAAATATTCGTCCTCCAGTAAATGTTGTTTAATACTGTTTATTATAAAACAGAGAGCATTTACTTAAATATTTGTATCTATAAAAAGAATATTAAACATAAAAATGTCTTAAAATAATTGTCGGACTTTGTCCATTTCATAATGTATGACGTCATTTGTTTGCATTTGATACGCCATGAGCAGATATGAATGTACGTGAGAGATTCTTAGTAGATTGAAGTTCAAATACAGTAAATTCGACCTTGCTAACTGAACGCTCCTCTGTAGCCAAATCGGTTAAGGCAAGTCAAGCTAAATGATGGTTGTGTATAGGATACAGGTTCGAATCCTGTCGGAGGACGAATATTTTCTGTGAAAATTTCTCGGACATTCAGGCCGGTAAATGTTGTTTAATACTGTTTATTATAAACAGAGCATTTACTTAAATATTTGTATCTATAAAAAGAATGTATAAACATAAAAATGCCTTAAAATAATTTTGGACTTTGTCCATTTTATATATATATATATATATAGATAGATAGATAGATAGAGTAAATACTTGTGTAATCAGCATAAATAATGAGTTGGGAACTGATGACATTGGGAAGGACGTTGATGAAGATAAGACAAAACGTAGGTCCAAGGATAGAACCAAAAATTTCGCTTGAGGATGAAACAGAGCTTGATACTTTAATTCAATTTAATTTTAATAATTATATTGAAGTTTTTGGCTCCTGTTTTTGAAACATGAGAACTCTTATGTAGCGAAGGAATCGTATTTTTAAAAATAATCTATATATATAAGGAGGAGTAATGGATAGCGGCTTGGACTGAGGAATCGGAGAGGCAAGTTCGAATTCCAGTCGAATCCATTACATTCACTTATGCGCTAATACCCTTCTCCCTCCAGCTATGGGTAAATAGCAAGACAGACTGGGTTCTATAGCCTTGGATGGCAGCTGGTCTAGGAGAAGGACAACTTTGAATTCAAAACCTGCGGAGGGTCGTTTGGGGACCTTGTGGCACGTAGTGCACCAGGTCTATGTATTCGGCCCTTCAAAAAGTGTGGATGGTCCTGCACGAAACCTTCACCACAATAATCAAATCTTATGTGCTGTTGTCGGGCTGTCGGTTTCCTGATCTGCTTGACACTCATACGTCGAATTCGACGGGAGAGTCGATATATATATATATATATATATATATATATATATATATATATATATATATATATAAGAGCTTATAATAAATTCGCTACATATTTTGTTCTACTGATGTAAGGTGGGATATAACGACAACATTTATCCTTACACGAACTTACAACAATGATATAAACATTAGAATAGCACATACGTCTATATCAAACTCCGACAGTATACTGGTGTAAATTATCCTTCTCATCATCAATATTATCATATCGCTATTTACATTATTATGAAAGTATTTTCTCTTGACAATCTCTATCTATAAAAGGCAGGATGTGTGTGGATGTGTGTGTGTGTGTGTGTGTGTGTGTGTGTGTGTGTGTGTGTGTGTGTGTGTAACGCAATTTTAGACGGATTTGATCAAAATTTACATGCACATGCTCCAAGTTAGTGGGAAGGCCAAGACCGGCTTTGCATTTCCCAACTCCCATCGATAGTGGAAATAATCGAATTTTTTCATGCTTCTACGGCAGTTTTCATGTAGTTTGCGGCCATTTTGTACTGGCCAGAGTGAGAGCCTGTAACTGGCTGCCACGAATAGGCAGGAAGATTCTATTGGCCAACGTGAGAGCCAACAGCTGACTGACACGAATGTTAACTAGTATGCAAAAAATCGATAGCTGCATTCGTCACAAGTGGGAAAAATTTAAATCTGCAAGGCACTTTACTCCAATTGGCTCACTCGCTTGCTTAAACTCAACGTTGATTCTGATTTCGCAGAACTGGATTGGGTGTGAAAAAGTATTTGTTGTTAACATTCTTTTTTCATTCGGTTTTTCCAGTTACGAGTCCTTTTTTTAAAGCTGATCGTTTTGTGTTCATTTTGTTTAGTTCTTTTTTCGTAACAGATTTAATGTTTAGTATATAGATTAGAAAAAATTCGCACTGTGAGATAGGCAAGAAGTAAGGCATGTAGCAACATGAGCACGGCAAAGGGCACTCCTTTAAAGGCAAGGAAGGGCAAAAATATTTTAAGTCTAGTGATAGCGATTGCTGTATGAGTCGCACGATTTTTGAATCAAGCACGGGCAACGCCGGATCATGCTGCTAGTTAAATATACAACGCTTCTTAGTAAGGACACTTCAGAAACAGTGTCGTCAACAGATTTATTTCCAGAAGAAAATAGTTAAAGCAAAACAAAAGAACCAACCAAAATATGTATAAAAATAGAGGCGAGGACATTAAAATGATGAGCCCGAGTTGTCAATATCTTTCTGCGCTTAAATTTGTGAAGTCGGGTCGATGTACGAAAGAGGAAAGCTCACCCAAACAATTACCGTGACAGTATGTATAGAAAAAGCACAGGGAAGCTACGTTACGTCGTTAGGAAAGTGACTGAAGCCGAGATGCCAGGTTAGGATCGATAATGTTACAGATTCTTCTTTGGATTTTGTCAAGAATTTTTAGATATATGGCAGAATCACAAGACCAGATGCAGTAGCAATATCTAAGGCACTGACGAATTAGAAGACAACGTTTTTGTAACAAAACAAGTACTATTAACATGACTAAATTTAAAAATTATTATCAACATTAAATAAAGTATAGTATGAAACGATAATCAACCTGATTCCTATTATCAATAAAACATTATCATGTCAGTTTTCTTTTTTAGAATTATAATTAAATATTAATTAAAAATTTATTTTCCTGTGATGACAGGATGCATTGTAATAAAGTATTGTCTTTACTCTTTTACAAAGATGCTTATCTTATCCAAGTTGTGTTTATTACAAATATCAGTATCTATAATTTTGTTTCGGGATTATTCTGTTTCAGTCAGCTTTCTGTTTTTCCTTCAATTGTCTGGAGTCTGCAGTTTTGAGATGAAGAATTTCATTAATGTATGGATGATGATTATCTGTACTTTCCTCATCTTTGTTGCTTTGACCTCTCCATCTTGACCAATCTACGAATCCATTTCCTAATTAATGCAGTGAATTGGCATAAGCGATATTTGGAATTCTGACTTTGAGTTCATCCAAAGTACTAAGTTTTAATTAGTAGAAATGTGTTTTGATATGAACTTCTTCCTAAGGAATAATAAATATGGGATCGATTGATAATGGTTATGGCTAAACAATCGATCACTTGTTATGAATCGATTTGTTTAAAATATGATATATTTCCGGGACATATCAGTTGGCGACGAGGATGAGATCCCAACTGATATGTCCCGAAAAGGGATATATTTGTTCGAAGTAGCAAAGTGGTTGTTGACTACTGTAACCGAGTAAGACAATCTAGCAGGTAACCATAATGGACTGATCCTTGTCGTAGTGGTAGGCGTAGGCAATAGGCATCCCAATAGGCCTCTCTGTACCTCCACATTAGTCTGTATTTATGGCTGACACCAGCCAATCATATTACTGTGAGGGGGAAACCCAGTTGTATGCATTACATCACTAATCAAACACAGAATATAGTTTTTTTCGTGTAGTACTGACCCCGTAAATGCTTTATTTAGATATTTTGTGTATGTTGGCCAATGATAAATCTCAAGTAATGTCTTCATTCAGTCGTTATTAATCTCAACTTGTCTCCACCCCGCTACATTAGTGAATTTTTCCATGAGAAATCGCCAGTGCGAAAGTTTGAAAACCACGTTTCATCATTCCAAATGACTTCTTCATAAATTTCACAAATCTTTTTTTTTGCGTTTGAGTTGCATTTTTACTTGTTAAAGAAACATAATAAAACTCATTTTCTACCATATTAAATATTAGGATCAATAAACAGAAATATGCCAATTTTGCGGAATAAAAGTACATTCACATGACAGCCAATATAATATATTCAAAAGCGATCTTTTTAGATGAAGTTAAAACTAAACGTTCTTTCTGCCATATAACTCACTTCACGAACTTTTTTTGGTTACCCAATACTGAAATTATTATTTTATTTTTTGTTTTTATACTTATATATAATTAATTATTACGGCTTAAGTCTAAATAATGAAGTGAAGTAAGCACTAAAAAGATTCTATTAAACCAAGCACCTTTTTAAACAATCAGCACTCAAATCTTGGCTTTTATCTGGGATCGAATAGCGACTACTAACGTCTTTCGAAAATATACCACTTGCTTTGCGTCCTTTGAAGCAGAGTGTTGATTACTTTAACACAGAGGTATATGAGTGAAACATCAGTGGAAGATCAGACGGAAAAGGTCAGCTAGACGAAAGCGCTAACTCTCGTTCTCGCACTAATTCTCGTTCTCGCATATATTAATAGCTAACTCTCGTTCTCGCACATATTAATAGCTAACTGTCGTAGGCGCACATAGCTACTGAGAAGAGTCGACTGTGTCACAAGGGAACAACAGTTGAGCACTCGGTGAGGACTGGATTCGTTACAATAGGTACAATCAACAAGATGAACAGGAACACAAGATATTTACTAAACTCTAATCTGGCATATGGACGTATTTTTGAGTATCCAGTAAAGTTTGAACGCACTGCTCCAAAAAATTGTCCGTGAGACTAACCTAACCCTATAAAAGCTAATTTTATTATCTTTCTAAGTTTTATTTGCTTCTTCTCATTGGTTCTATGCTTTTCTCTGTTATTATTATTAGTTTTCTAGTTTTCTGGCCTAGATTATCACATTACGAAATATTTGATGCCCAGAAAAAAAAAAATCAATAGATCGATTCTCTTTCGCATCACTTCGCTGTCTGGGACAGTTTTGGAAGTGGACCGAAAAATTACTGACATTAACTGCTCAAGACTTCACAGAGCATGCGCGCTCATACATTCATAGTAGCGCTTTCAACCGTATATTTTTGTTTAATGTTTTAAACCAGTTTTTTTTAATCATTTCATAGAGCAGTGTTTTTCAACCCCCTTTTTTTATTTCAGGGCGCACTTGTAGAATAAAAAAAAAAAAAAAAAAAAAAAAAAATAAATAAAAAACTCCGGGGCATACTTTAAAATTTTAATAAGGAATAATTAGTCATCAAATTTGGAAATATAAAATTTTGGTTTAGTATTCACAAAGAAGATTAGTCCTGGGTATGAAGATAAACTACATCCGGCAGCAAGCCCTCTGATCGGGAGATTGAAGATTTTGAGGAGTATGGAACTACGTCTTAATTGCTGTTTTTCCCAGGTACACCTTGACTCGAGACGGTATCACCTGTTAGGTTTCTAGTTGTGGTCAAATAGTGAATCTCAAACAAAAACAATACACGATGAAAGTATAATAATATATTTTTATAGTAAAAATACCAGTAATATATTTTATATAAGAAAATTACCATCAATACATATTGATAATAAAATAATCAACAACGGATTTTATCAGTAGTTGAAGGCACAAAATTACGTTCAAAATATATTTAGTCGAAGCCATAAAATTGTGTTCCAAATATTTAGATTTCAGCATTAAATAACCCATAGAGGTGTTGATATGCCGCTAAACAAAATCAAACGGTTAACCGAAAGAATGTCAACGATAGTTTTCATTTAAAGGGATTTATGAAGAATCTATTTTTTTTAGAGGGAAAGGCCGATAATGACTGATTTAAATCCCTTGAGGAAGACAAAAGTGAAAGGATTATCCTCTCCTTAAAGATTAAGGAATTTAGCATCCAGTTTAAAATATCAAATAAAAAAGACTTGACTTAGACATGGAAGCTATGTGTTTGGTGTTTCTAACTTTTTAAAAATTATTATTTTTTTTTATATAAAAATACTTCATAAATTATTCTCTTGTTAATTTGAGGGGTCACCTTTCAGGGCGCATTAATACGCCCGGGCGCATCGATTGATAAACTCTGGTATAGAGGGTCATTCGGGCTAATTTTCTGCGGGTGGTGTAATGGATAATGGCCCTGAATTGTTAATCGGAGAACCGTGTTCCAATTCCAGTTGAGTTCATTATATTCACTTATGTGCAAATACCTTTGGGAAAGGCATGACTCCACCTCTTCTTTCCTAGTAATGGGTTAATCAGAATCTCTAAATATAGAGGGTTATTCCAACTAATTTTCTCGGCTACTATAATCTTCGGCTCTTCTCAAGTATTTATTGTATTCTGATTGACATTTTGTCTAACGGTTTATGCGCCTCCTTGAGTACAGGTGAAATTTGCCTAAGTTTACTAGAAGATTATAAGTTTAATGTGTGAGTGAAGTGGGGAACAGCTACAAGAATTCGTAAAGAGAATCACTCGATGTAACATATATAGGAGGAGAATATTGATTGATTGATTTCTTTTTTTACGGTTTATCAACCTTTTGCAGTTTATTTAAAACCAGAAATGTTTTCTTTTTAGATTGCAAGAATATTTTGAGATAATAATGATTTACAGATACAATTACTACTAATTAACACCATAGCTGGGGTGGAGGGGGGGATGAAGAGATGGAATCATCTTTCCAAAGACTGGAACTCGGCTCTTCGGCTCTTCGATCTCCAGTCCCGAGCCGTTATGCATTACGCCACCTGCACATCCAAGCTTACAGCACCTGGAATTCCTAAGCAAAAGTGGCAGGCTAAGTTGTGAAATCGGTACTCACTGTCAAGTTAAGCAACGTTGAGCCAGGTCAGTAGTTAGATGGATGACCGCTTAGAAATACCTGGTGCTGTATGATTGGATGTGCGGGTGGTGTAATGGATAATGGCCCGGAATTGTTAATTGGAGAGCCGAGTTCCAATTCCAGTTGGGTTCGTTATATTCACTTAAGCGCAAATACTCTTGGAAAAGGCATGAATCCACTTTTCCCAGCTATAGGTTAATCAGAATCACTAAATAATTAGTCTTAAAAAATAATTTTTACAATCTAAAAATATTTTCTGGCTTTAAACAACCTACAAAACATCGATAAGCCGTAGAAAAAGAATCAATCAATCATGCGTTAGTAAGTATCGAACCCATTACAATAGTAATGATCTGCAGGTCTGTATTGATAAATATCGCTGTATATTAAGGTGGCCAAATTTAGTTTAGGTTGAAACAATGAGGATAAAGCTTAAAACACGGTGAGTTGGTTTGCTGGACTATTTTATTTTGTATCGCTCTATGACAGCTTCAAATAGCTATTTGGTGTGTTTCGCTTGAATCAATGTGAAAGGTGTCAAAATAGGAGACTGTATATGAGCGTTTATTAATAAGCGTGTCTACATTCGTGTATATGTTTGCCATTTGCAACGTATCCGTTTCTCCAGAAAAACCGTCATAAAATTTTATTATTGTTACTGCAATGTCTTCTTTCTGTCTGCATTGTAAACTGGAGCAAATGACGCAGAAATCTTGAATGATAAATTTGCCAACAAATAAAAATTGCATTCTTGTTCAGCTGTCTATGGCCAATGAAAAGTGAATCAACCAATCGTAAAACAGTTGCGGTGAAGCGAATCAAACTGAAGGCCACGATTGGCCAGTATTTATTTTTTTATTTTTCACAAGTGAAACTACTTTAAGCTATGTCTACAAAAGCTCTTCGTCGTGGAATCAACTCCTTTACCCGGACTTCTTGTACTATCTATTCTTCTCTCTAAACTACAAGGGAAGTCTAGTCCTGGGGTTTCCAACCCAGCATCAGCATTTTCTTCATTGTGCTAAGTAATAGTGGGTGGTGGATAACGCAACAGTGGTTGCAAGAACTGTACGATTTATATCCTTTGCTTATATATACGTATATGGGTACCCCGCACTAATCCTATCATCGTGAGAAGAGGGGTAGACTTCCTCCTTTAGCGGCCATTCGGACAAGGATCAAAGTTTAATATCTGTTCTTCTCTCTAAACTATGAGGTAACCTGGCCCCGGAGATTCCTACTCAGCGGTATCGCCTCCCTTATTACACTGAATAGGGAGAGTTGACGGATACGGATACCATCGTGAAACTGGTTATGTGCAATTAGCTTTTTGCATCCTAGCACCATGAACAAATGGGTAAATATATTTACTCGGACTTTGGGCCAGGATCAAAGTTTAGTATATATTATGTCCATTTCCATGTAATGCTTCTACTTTTGGGCAGATCGTCAAAGAACAATGAGAGAATCTAGTTCAGCTGAATTCAATCCTGCAGTAGCCTCTTCTCCCCTTAAAACTGAGGAACGTCGGAATATTCCAGATACCAACTTAATTGGGTTGCAATTTTTGTCATTTACTCATATGTAAGCTAATGGAGACCCTACACTAAACCTAGACACGTGTTGCATGCTAATATCATTAGGTAGGATAAATAAATATCATTTACAAAACCTCTTATATTCAAGTTCTCTAAATATCTGCTCACTGATTTGGTTTTTTGGTTATTTTAAAAGTCAAAGCAATTTTTTCGTTACATATATTAACTTGAATAAGACCCTAAGTGTCATTAAGCCATTGTAATAGCTGTTGGAGATAAATGAATCTTACTATTCCAATATAGCAGTCAGTCAGTCAGTTATGTACCATGCGTGATACACGCTTAGGCGATCATGTATCTTTCGATACATGACTGACGAGGCAGATTATTTCCCGCAGTAGGTTGCCATTTCATTCTGCGGTAGACCTGTTGCCATCCGGTCTGTCCTGCTATTTACCCATAGCTGGGGGAGAGTAATAGGATTCATACCTTTCTCAAGGGTATTAGTATGTAAGTGAATTTCAGTCAGTTATGTGCCATGCGTGATACATGCTTAGGCGATCATGTATCTTTCGATACAAGACTGACGAGGCAGATTATTTCCCGCAGTAGGTTGCCTGTTCTTTCTACGGTAGACCTGTTGCCATCCAAGGCTATAGAACCCGGTCTGTCCTGCTATTTACCTATGAGAAGATTGTATTGCGGCAAATTACCAAGGAACATAGTTTTTCGGCCTAGTAAATCTGTATTTGAAATCCTTTTGATCGAAGAGAAATTGACTTCAGCCCGTTAGAAAAGGAAGTGCATTGGATCTTTTTCATTAGATTCCACCAAAAGCTAACATGTCAATTTTCGAAGTCCGAAAATGGCAATCATAAATATTAATGCTGGTTATTATTTAAAGGAATAAAATGGTATAGATGAAAATATCCAAAACACGTTAAACACATGAGACTGTTATCACTTTCATTATCTTTTCTTTTCTTTTCTTTTCTTTCTTTCTTTCTTTCTTTCTTTCTTTCTTTCTTTCTTTCTTTCTTTGAAACCGAACATCGCTTTTGATATATCTTTTCTTCCGTCTATCCCCGCAGTAAAACAGAAATGGTCTATTGTTTATCTGAGGCAATGGCAAGGCGTGACGTATGCGCTAACTAACCAATTAACTAAGGAGAATTATAATATGAGCGTTTAAAAAGAGAATAATTTCCAAACCGCAAGTAAAATTAAAAAGGTGTTGAAAATATGGAACAAAAACAAGACCAGAGAACCAACGTTAACTTTTGAGAAATCATAAGCAAACAATAACCGCGTAACGGCCATCTACCGCTACGCTAATTTCATGAATCGATTATAAAAAAAAAACAAAAATTTTTGAAATCACTCTAGAGTTAGAAAAAAGATTTGTCTCATTGTCTCAGATTGCAAATAGGAAAACTGTCTTATCAGAAATGATATCCGGTTTCTTTACTAGGTTTTTCTGTTTAGGAGGGTGGCTAGACAGCCAGCAGGATTAAAAATATGACTTGTCAAAAGTGTATGAACCTTTTTGTAGTAAAAACAACCATCGATCAAAATGGAGTCGATTGGGGGCCATAGCTATGTCTGCAGGCCAGTGCAGTGATAACACAGCTTCTTAGGGCTTCCTGGTCTGAAGGTAACGGCTACAGTGGACGATAGAATCAATGTTCACATGTCCATAGTCAAGGTGAGCCTTCAAGTTGGAGGACACGGGCTGTGGTTTGACCTAGAGCGAGACTAGCCCTGTCATGCCCACTTGACCAAGATATGCTTATGTGGTGGAAGCTGGTCAAGTGCTCAGCTGCCCAGGGACCCTACGGTCACATTGATTAAAACAAAAAAGATAACCTTAGAAGGAACGGTAGTACACTGCGGTAAAATATCTTAGCCATATCGTTGATGACATAGGTTGACCGTGTATACTGTAGCCTTCCTGCACTGCAGGATGCCCAACAACACACACACACACACACACACACACACACACACACACACACACACACACACATATATATATATATGGCTTTTTTAATTTAAATCTTCCTTCTGTAAAGTTGTTTCATATATTTGATTAATATTCACCATAGAATTAAGTGCATTGATAACGAAGGAGAATTTGTTGAAAAATTAATTTTTGCTTTTCATCATTAAACTGGGAACTTATTGATGTATATGTGCGTTAATGTGATAGGTAGTAAAGTGAGTGTTTGGGCGTGATTGCGCACGCGCGTCGTGTGTGTGTATAAAATAGCTTTGCTTGTTCTAGAGTTACGTTCAATTAAACCAAAATGTTTTTGTTATAATTTTTTAAGTTGCTAAATATTGCACAAGTAAATGGCTGTCTGTTCGCTTCCCAGGAATTCGTTTTTGCTGCAAGCCGGACAACAAATTAATGAGCAATTGGTTCGTTTGAATGTCATTTGAAACAGAAACACTTTTTTTTTATCCTGGGCACGCAAGTCGATCGGTTATTTTAGAATTCTTTCAGATTCAACGTATTCTTCAGACTATTCCTTTCTTCGTTCCATGGAACTCTCTAGAAAGTGACACCATCAATTTAAGATTATTTAAAAATTACTTTAATTCTTTTCCGTTCTTTTAATTTATCTTCATTCTTTTAAGACTGATCTGAAAGAATCGTACAAAACCAGGAAATTCTTTATAAATTTTTTTCAAAAGGTACAGGAAATTTTCTCATCAAAATTATATAGTTTAGACAGAGTGTAAATTTATAGGAAGCTAAGGAAAGTAATTTCATAACTGAATAATGATACTATGAATTTATATGAATAAATTTTTTTTTTAAAATGAATAAAACTTTTCTACCAACATGATAAAAGACGAAGCTGCATTTTGTGTATGGTTGGACGCTTCTTAGTGTCAGAATCACACTTCATTGTGTGTCGATTATCGATGGAGACAAGAGTGTGAAAAACTGCCACTAATTTTGTTACTCTTGTATTTTCTCTTCCGTGACCTCAAAGCTGTGATAATTGAATTTTTATCAGTTCAGATCAGTATTATGAAATTTTAGTTGGCTTTAATAATTTGCGATCTCGAGCGACAATTAGAAATTTAATGAGGCCTGTGTTGTGACGTCACGACCAAATGAATAGCATTTAAAAGTGGGGGTTGGTTATGGCCTCGTTAACAAGGTGATTGTAATGACCCTCGTTCCAGGCAGTTGTCACGGTCATATTTATTTCTGTCCCATTATCTGAGAGGTTTCCGCCTTCCGGTCTCGATTGAATAGAGGCAAAGCCATTAGATGATTTTTGACACGACAAAACGATTGATAATCATTTTGTTTTACTTTTTTAAAAAAAAAAAAGAAAACTAAAATAAAGTAACTAAAAATATCATTGTCGTTTTTTATTTATTAGTAAAAAAAAAAAGAAAAAAAAAAGATATACAGCAAATCTGACATACCGTTAGTCTTCAAAGCAATCCCCATTGGTATCCAGAACCTTTTGCCAATGTCTCTCCTGCTGCACAATAATTGATTCCATTCTTTTTTCAATGACTCTAAGAGCTCTTTTTCATTTTTATTTCTTACTCTTCTGTTAAGTTCATCCCATGCTAATTCTGGGGGTGGCTTCAAACTTTTGAACTGTAGTGTATATGGATTTCATTTTCTAATACGACATATTTTTATTACTTTAAACGTTATTTTTTAATGAATACCAACATTTGAGTAGACGCTACGTTTATTTGAAACATTATTATATTTTCTCTATCGGTCTGCACTCGAGGGAACGGGAGAGGTGTGCGCAGTTTCGAATCTTGACTGTGGGCGCATTTTCTTTAATATGTTTTCTCGAGTGTGCAGGTTGGTAAACGAAATAAAATAGTGTTTGAAATGTCTGGAGTGTCTACTCAAATATTGATATCCACTAAAAATAACACACACACACACACATATATATATATATTAAATAAAAACAAACCACTTTAAGGTTCCATGTAATAAAGTATTTCACCACAGCCCTTTTAAAAGGACTGCGGATCATCAGACTTAACTTCCAAACAAAAAATGAAAAGAAAATTTACACATTTTTGACGGGCCGTATTAAACATATATAAATTAACGAAGTGAGGAAGTGAGGGGGGAGAGAGAAGACATGAGAGAGTTAGCAGATATTGACACATTTAAAGAAAATTAGTGACATCTTCTCTCTTAACTTCCTTCCCTCTTTTTCTCTTTATGGGTTTTTTCTTCTCTACCCCTTCGATATCAATATATAACTTCCGTCAAGTTAACCTGGATGGCAACTGGTCTAGGAGAAGGACAACTCTGAATTCAAAATCTGCGGAGGGTCGTTTGTGGACCTTGTGGCACGTAGTGCACCAGGTCTCTGTATTCGGCCCTTCAAAAAGTGTGGATGGTTCTGCACAAAACCTTCACCACTATAATCAAATCTCATGTGCTGGCGTCGGGCTGTCAGTTTCCTAGAAACTGATATGTTTGACCCTCATACGTCGAATTCGACGGGAGAGTCGATATATATATATATATATATATATATATATATATATATATATATATATAAATATATGCAACATTTGCAGAACTATTTGATAAATAGATTGGTAGAAATGTCTTATTAAAACATGTAAAAGTGTTTCAGAAATGGATTGTTTGTTTCTTTTCAAATCTTTCACAAAACAACATCCACATGTTTTACAAACTCTATTTGGATATCTGTCAATCAAGTTTATTTTAGTCATGGGGAAGGGTCAGCTGGGATAAGATACCCAGTTGTCAAACTTCCAATGTCACTGACTCAACACAAAGACACAGAAGATGTACAAACATTATGCACGTTCTGAAGTTATTTGTTCAGCAGACTCATCAACCAGGTTTCTTGATTCTAAAATAGGTACCTCCATCGATTCGCTGAAAAATTAACATACCGTGATGAAAAAAATGCTCCAAACTTAATAAAAACAAAATTTTATCGTCAAAATCTTGATATGAACATTAAGAGGAAAGACCAAAGGATATTTTGATTATTAAATTATATTTTTTGACAGGTATAGGCAACCTTTTGTGCGCAGTGAAACACATGATCTACGGCTCATAACAATATGGGACGCACTACTATAAATCTTCAAGGTAATTTTTCGATGTAGGTACCTCATCTATTTTTCCTACAGAAGACGATATGCGTAAGTATATACCTTAGAAATGGTAGTAAAGTTTTATTTGTTAGAAAATATTTTTTTTACATTTAAAATTTAAAGTCTTCGTACTGTTTTAGGATGTTCGAAAATTTGATTAAAAATCTAATTTTTTTTGTGCTAGCGGGGGATGAGGTTGGCAAAGATTAGTATAATAAATTTTAGCATCTTAGTGGTTGAAAAATACATTGATTTGGAAATTCTTGCAAAAGTCAAATAATTGCCGGATTTTAATGACACTTTCAGAACTTATTCACAAATGGATGAAATTATTTTAGGAATGTTGTCTTTAGAAAATCTTTGTACATCTATGGTAGTGAATATAGTAAATTTAAAGCCAAAGTACCTAAAATACAATAAAACATTAAATTACGGAGAATATTTCTCTAAAGTTTAAATATTACTAGGTAGTTAAAAATTATGTAGTTATATCCCTCAAATAATTTTTACAGATATATCCACCGTAGAAACAAATTAGATAAACTTCCGTCTGTCAGCCAAGCTGTTGACCTGTTAACACCGTTAATAAACAGCTACTGCTGTGTTAAAAATGCATTCTACGATAACTTAAACTTAAATAAGTAATATTTGTTACAAAATAGATTAATCAAACTTTAATATTCCTCAAATAAAGTTTCAGAAAAGTATATTTTATTTGTAAAAGATTTTTTTTAATAAAGAGAATTACAGGTCTAAATGTGGCGCTAAGCGACTTCAAATCGAATTCTCCTTCCTGTCAATTTAAATTAGTTTTGAAATAGAGAAAAGTGTTTCGCTTATTGGAAATATTAAGTTTAATCTATTAACTCGAAATTAAAACTAAAATAATAGCTTCAAGAAAGATTTTTCATTTAAAAAAAAATAATTTTAAAACCTATCGTATTTCTCTGGAGGTTGTTATTCTAAAAGCAATGCATTCATTATTTGTTAAAATATCTATAACTTTACTCTGATCAGTTAGATCTTTAGACCTTTTAATAAAAATCCTGTTCCTCTAAGAATTAATTCCTCGTCACCCCGATAAAAGTCCAGGGCATATAACTATCTTTATATATATATATATATATATATATATATATATATATATATATATATATATATATATATATATATATATATATATATAATTTTTTTATTATTATAAATCTTATTTTCAGTGGCTACACATGTTTGAGCTGCTATTCCTGTTTTTGTAAAATTTTATTAAACAGTAAAATTATTAACAGCCGGCCTAGATTGAGAAGTCTTACTGAGGAAAAATTGAGCCTCTGAAAGGAATTGAACCTGCATCCCTTATTTTCATCAGATAAACCATATTATCCTGAGATATTGTGCGTTTGCAAATTCGTCTACGGAGACCAGCATGGCGGAGCGATCTTTGAATTACGTATTTAAGGAAAGCACATTTTCCGAATTTATATCTGTTAAATAGCTTTAATTTTATTGAAAGGATTTTTTATCTGACATTATTACTTCTTACTATAAATGTTATTTTTAGTGGCTTCACCAATTTGAGTTGATATCCCTGTTTTTTTAATTTTTTTTTAAATAGATAAGTCCTACTACAATTGAAAACGAGGATGCATGTTCGATTCCTGTCTGAAGCAACTCAAACACATGAACCCACTAAAATATAACGGGTGCAGCAACAGTTAAATTAATGGCAAATTGAGAAAGTAGCTTTAATTGAGAAGTTCTACTAAAGAAAAAACTTCGACAGAAATTGAACCAGTATCATTTCTTCACCTCTGGGAAACTCCCTTTGTGGCCAAAGCGTATCTCTACCAGTTCGACTACGGTGTGAGACAGGCAGGGGATGGTTTCATTGAATAACCCTATTTAACGAAGACACGTTTCTCGTTTGGATTCAACGAATCTATATCCGCTACCTTCAGTTTCGTATCCGGAAAATAAACAACAGTCATTTTTTGAAAGGATTTTCTTGTATCCAACATTATTTCTTATTATTATGTACTGATAAATCATCAGTTATCTCCCCTTAAGATCTAGGAGGTATAAAAATCACCCTGTTATGTCCGTCAGTAGACGAGTAGTCAGAGTAAAGTGCAATAAAGCTTTGGTATAAGTTTATATATTAATGAGGCCAATGTCTGATCCTTACCCCAATTCCTCACTATTAAGTATTGTAATAAAAACAAATTTAAAATCATTCCTATCTCTCCCTTCCCTCTCTAATTACGACCATGTCTGTCACACTATCACTCACCATTCTCTATATCACCTTACATCAACTTAATACTACTCCTCAAAAGTATAAAAAATTATATGTAAATTTAAATTCATTTTTCACCCTTGGAAATGTGGTCTGATGAGCCAGGGAATAAGAAATCCCCTGGGGAAATAAATTATAATCAAGGACCCTTAAATTTGTCTGTTTTCATTAAATTATATATATATATATGGTGGAAGTATGTGTAAAGTGTGGGGGAAAAATATTTTTTTTAAAACATACATACATTTTTCTATCAACCGATGTTTTCTTTTTTAAATATTGATTTTTTGGTTCTACTTCCTTGCGTCCATTTTTTTTGTGTAAAACCATTAGTCCATCGTCATTGTATAGCCTCACTACGCGAAGTTCAAACAAATGACTACGACTCAATAAAGTGTAACTCCCTACTAGTTCGCATGTCACTGCCAAGTCAAATGCCCCCTTTCACCACATCGAAATTCCTGCTATTTCTTTTTGTCCACAACACACCATCACGAAACAAAATAGGTCTCTGTACCTTTTTAATTATATCAATTTCATTGTCGTTAATACATCACTACTTCTTGGCCAATTCAATTACTCACATTAACAATATTTTTCGGTGGGGTAGAATTGGATGAATACGCATTCATTTTTATTTTCATACCGTTAAACCATTAATGACGTCTTTGCTATTTCACCATTAGTTTATCACCAGGGCATTACGAGTGTACTTGCACACCTCTATTATTATAATTTATTTTTACTTACTTTTTTATATTATACTTGGTGAGGGTTAAGTAATCTATATTGTGGATAAATTTCAAATTATCTTGTTTAAATTTAATTTGTCGGCTATTATTTTATTTCTAGTATTTATTTGATCTTCCCAGCCTTGTGGTGATTTCTTATAGAATTTGTGCAATTCACCATTGTGGCTGTAGATGTCATGGATATGCTTACATCAGATTAGAATCTTATTAAGTATTTTTATATATTTTATATTAAACTTTTTATTTTATTTATTCATCTATAACACACACACACATACACACACACACACACACACATATATATATAATTGATTTGTGTTACAAAATTTTATGACCGCAATGAAAAGACAAAAATTATCTTTATTACCACTCATGATGATAATAGATAAAAAGTAAAATTGGAAAACAGGCTAGGCTAACTGGTTTCAAATCTTGCTCAACAGATCTAAAATCGAGGTTAATAATTTATAATAGAATTATCAAAACTGACTGGTGACTTCGTGCTATCACAACTAGGGTTCAGACACTTTCCAAAGGTGCCGCACGCTGGGATCGAACCCTCCAGACAGATAATATCAGGAAGTCTCCTTCCTGATTAATCGACCCTTATATATATATATATATATATATATATATATATATATATATATATATATATATATATATAATTCAAAAAGAAAAACAGACCACTTTAAGGCTCCATTTGTAATAATTTATTTCACCAGAGAATTTTATTTTTCTCTGGATCTTCAGATTTCCCTTTCAAAAGGTGAAACGAAAAATGAATTGAAAATTTACACTTTTGACGGGCAGTATTAAGCTTACATAAGTTGACATAGAAGGTGGTGGGGAATAGTATGAGAGACATGGTCGAGTTTAGACAGGGAAAAGAGTGTTTTAAAATTTATTTTTATATTCATTTTATTATAATATTTAATATTGAGGATGAGGGGGTAAGGATCATACATTGACGTATTTAATCGGTCAACTCAATGGAAACGATATGGGAAAAGAAAAAGATATATATATATATATATATATATATATATATATATATATATATATATATATATATAAACTTGTCGAGACCTATTAAGACATTTTAAATAGCTCGAGAACTAGTTGTGCGGCCTTGATGTAAATTATCAACAATTAGTGAAACAGACAAAAGGCATTACGTGGATTCGTACATTGACAGTGTTATCATCGCCTTCTTAGTGACCAAAGTGGTATATTGATCACTTCTTGTGTTAGATTTCTAACTAAACATCACATCATCCCAGTCTGCCAGCACAACTACTGACATTTTAATTTAGCTCCTTGCGACTTCTGTTTTTTCTAAAAGTTTAAATTGTTAAAACGCCGTGGACGAGATTAAGGAGAATGCTATGAGGCAACCAAAATGAGCACACCAATTTGAATAATTAATGAAATACGTTATTTCAGAGAGAAAGCCGGAGGGCGTACGAGCCGAAAAAAAATAAAATAAAATAACTGCGATTATTTGATTAATTCCCGGAATACAATGAAATAAAATTCAGACCGTATTGAGGAAAGTCGGAAAGCGTACCAGCTAAAAAGTAGTAATCAAACAACAAAGATACTAGTCCGAATAATTCCTGGAGTAATGACATTGTTACATTTCAGAACTTCGAGAAATGCATGGAATACCACGGAGTTTAACGGTCAAAAAGCTTATTAATTAATGAGGCATTAATAATATTTTAGAGAACATAAAGTCCTTTTATTGGAGTCACGGTGGAGTAATGGATAGCGGCTCAGATTGAGGAATCGGAGAGCCGAGTTCAAATCTCAGTCGAATCCATTACATTCACTTACGTGCTAATACCCTTGGGAAAGGTATGAATCCTCTTCTCCTATCAGCTATGGGAAAATAGCAGGATATATCGGGTTCTGTAGCCTTGGATAGCAACTAGTCTATCGCAGGAAGAAATGGCAACCTACTGCAGGTATAAATCTGCTTCGTCAGTTATGTATCGAAAGATACATGATCGCCTAAGCGTGTATCACGCACATAACTGACTGAATGTCCTTATAAAAGAAAATGGAAGCAAAAGAAAGCATTTCTATAATAAGTTGTTTCATCTTGATAAACTACGATTTCTTCGTGTGTGTCCCCTTTCGGCAATATAAATATAATAGTTGAATCCAATTGAGTTAACAGGTTGCCATGGGGCTTACAAATCTTGGACTCTTCTAGACCAGAAACGTTTTTAAACTCAGAAAGCTGGATTAAAAACAAAAACAAAAAAACAAAAAAACGGCTCAAAACCTGAGTTTTTAGAATTTTCTATCGTTTCTCTGTTCGATAGAATAAATAAAAGAAATAATCAGGCGTTATTAAGTATCCTGTCTCTGATACCGATTTCAAGAAGAGCAGTTTTACTTTCTTTTCTATCAATATTTATCGCAACTCATTTTATTCAAATAATTCAGTGCCTAATTCGAATGGGAAATTATAACATTGGGTGCGGTGGGATCAACGTTCAAATCCTCGCAATTCACCCATTCTGTCAAGAAACTGCTGGACAAGGAAAGCGGGAGAAAACAATAAAAAGAAATGGAAGCAAGAGAAAGAGAAAGGAAAGACAAATGGTAATAAAGAGAGAATGATAAGAGATAAAGATTGAGTGAATCAGACAGAGATAGTGATAAAGAAAAAGAGAGATAAGCGAGCGTGCAAGCGATAATGAGTGGAAAAGAGAGAAAGACAGAAAGAGAGAGAGAGAGAGAGAGAGAGAGAGAGAGAGAGAGTGTGTGTGTGTGTGTGTGTGAAAGAAAACACGAAAGAGAGAAATAAAAAGAGTAAAAGACAGGGAAAGAAACAGAAAATCAGAGAGAGAAAGATAAAAAGAGTTGGACACGAAGAGAGATGGACAGAAAGACTGAGCGAAAGAGAGGGAAACAGAATCGGAGAGAGAGAGAGAGAAAGAGAGAGAGAGAGAGAGAGAGAGAGAGAGAGAGAGAGAGAGAGAGAGAAAGAAAGAAAGATGGAGATTAACTTTGTTCATTTTCTGTGATTTTTCTGCATTTTTTCTTTCATCAAACGAATTGCATTCTCGGATCGATCCTTGCAAAATCGATGCCCAGTTCGGCGACGCGCAAAATAATGTCTTAGCCGGCAGCAATCTTTACCGGTGATGGATATGCAAATACAATCCTATTTTTATGACGCTATACAGTACACCGAGGAGGGGTGAGGGGACATGACCAGCGTATGGCAGAGGAAAGACTTTCGCTGAACGAATTGAGAACAACACACGCACACACACACACACACACACACACACACACACACACACACACACACACACACACACACACACACACACATCTATCTATCTATCTATCTATCTATCTATCTATCTATCTATCTATCTGTATAGTGACATTTACAAAGGTTGGCATGGTTTATGAAGAAGAAATCAGTAGCAAGACAAGACACCGGGTCAAAAGCAAACTCACGAACAACAGTTAGCGAGACTTGTTTGTTCTTCACTGAAGTGTGACTGATCTCAATCATATATTTACTAAACTTATTTGAATTTGACACAAAGCCATCAACGAGAGAAAGTAATCGCCTGCTCACTAAGCTCGTTAACTACAACTTCACATCGCGCGAGACCTTTAAATATATGTCAACTGATATCTGTACATGTATACATCGAAAGCGTCAGTTTCACGTTCACTTTGTACTAATGCCATTAGAAAAAAGTCTAGAACCCAAACTTCCCTGTAGTCTGTTTCATCCATCACTGGCATGCCACAGAGACTGAAAGAGAAGTCCTGGACACATTTGTATACGAATGTCTTTTTTAGTTAGCCTTTTCTAATTTTATTTGCGTGTAAATGTTTCGTGTGAGTATGTATATTAGTTTTATTTGTGTATATGTATGAAATGTGTTTGTAAGTTGTCTGTACGAGGCCCCCAACGTTGTAAAGCGAGTGTAACTCCTTATATAATAGATATTTTAAACATAAAGTAAATAATATTTGTTTCAAATCTGATTAATTAAACTTTAAATCAGCAAATATTCCCCAAATAAAGTTTCAAAAAGTATATTTTATTTTTGGAAATTTTTTTAATAAAGAGAATGATCAGCTATTTTAGCAAAAAAAAAAAAAATCCTTCCAATCATTTTAAATTAGTATTTGAAATACACCAAAGTATTTTGCGTATTAGAAATATTAAATTTAATCTGTTAGCTGTTAATTAAAATAAAAGCTTTAAGAAAGATTTTTCATTAAAAAAAAAAAAATTGAAACCTTAGGTAACGCGTTTTTGTGGAGGTCCATATATATATATATCGACATCCACAGTATGGCTAGACGTCCGATTGCTTCAAGTCAGGATCGAAACCCGACTGATTTGACATCAGTTAGATGGCAGAAAGAAAAGGAATTTTATCGTTTTTCTCTATACGAAATACGCCAGTGGCTCGGAGAACTCAATTCAATTTACTTGAAGAGTAATACTTATATATATATATATATATATATATATATATATATATATTTTTATGAATGCACTTGGCTGTAATATATCTATATCTATCTATTTATCTAGCTATTTTAAGACATTTTTTATGCTTATACGTTCTTTTTATAGATACAAATATTTAAGTAAATGTTCTGTTTATAATAAACAGTATTAACGACATTTACCGGCGTGAATGTTCAAGAAATTTTCATAGAAATTATGCGTCCTCCGACAGGAATCGAACCTGTATCCTATACAGAACCGTCATATAGCCTGACGTGCTTTACCGATTTAGCCACAGAGGAGCGTTTCGGTTAGCAAGGTCGATTTTACTGTTTTTAAACTACAATTCTCCATGATTTTCTTTCGTACATTCATATCTACTCGATGCGTATCCAAATGTCAAAAAATGACGTCACATATTATGAAATGGACAAAGTCCGACAATTATTTTAAGACATTTTCTATCTATCTATCTATCTATCTATCTTGGCAGCAATTGTTCTTGTAGAAATGGCTTAATAAAAGGAATGAATATTTTATGTCTATTAATTTTATTGATCATTTTTCATAATATACCAATAACTTTTTACAAATGTGAAACGGAAGAAAAATAGCCAGAATTCACATTAGTCATAGTCAGATTTGTGAGTAAAGATAAGAAAAGAAAATCAAATGTATTTAAGTAGTTCATTTTTTTTTTAAAAAGAAGTATTGTTACTTGTAACTGACTGCCAGTCTCAATGAAAAAGGTCCACAGTTTATATTATTATTATTCTTTTATTTCGGAAAGACACCGTGAAAACTAGAAACAAATAACAAATATATCACTTAAAAGAGAAAATGAATGAACAAAATACATTTCAAAGAAATACACAAATAAGGAAAACACTTATCAAACAGAAACAGTAACAACTTGAAACACATTCAAAGAGGAGATGATAAAGAGAAACATGGTGAGTTAATTAATTACCACGTTGCTTCTTTAACCAGCAGTAGCTAAAGAACAGGTAGTACTTTCAGCTAAGGTTATTTGTATTCGTTGGTTGTCATCAGAATTAAACGAGATGGCTGGCGAAGTCAACTGTTGTAGAAATCTGCTTCAGAGGAGTCCATTTACTACCATTTGCTGAGCTGACAAGTAAACTATATCACGTGACAAAACGCAGCAACTCCCGACTTGTCGTTCCCTTTTATTTCTTCTCATCTTATTTCTTTTGTCGGACACACGACAAGCTAAACACATCTGTGAATATATATGATAAATGTCTATTTTTATATTTTTTACGAAGCATTAAAAATATTCCCATAATTTTAATCCTATTCCTACTATTAAGTAGCAAAATTTCCAATCATGTGAACGCATATAGCGGTCCATTCAGCGACCTTTACATTACTTTTTGTTTGAACGCTAAATCCAATGCAGTAAGACCTATCAACGCAGTAAGTCCTTAACAGCAACTGGTGGCAGCCATTTGCAATTATTCATGCAGTCAGTCAGTTTGACTATCCCATGGATATTCTTTTTTTTTGGTGGGGGGAGGGACGCTGATTATACTCAAATTACCCCACCCAGGGGGAAATTGGGACGTATATAAATAGTTCCTATTTATCTGATACTAGGGTCATCATGTGGGCAAATTTTTTTCTTATTGTACAAGTAAATCAGTTAGGTGCCATGCGTAATACACTCTTCGGCGATCATGTATCTTTCGATACATGACTGATGAGGCAAATGTTTTCCTGCAGTAGGGAGCCATTTCATTCTACGATAGACCAGTTGTCATCCAAGGCTGTGGAATCCGGTCTGTCCTGCTATTTACCCATAGCTGGCGGGAGGGGGAAAGAGGATTCATACCTTTCCCAAGCACGTAAGTGAATTTAATGGATTCGACAGGAATTCGAACTGGGCTCTCCAATTCCTCAATCAGAGCCGCTGTCAATTACTCCACTCATTCATTAATAAAGATAATTAGAGTTGAAGACGGCGTATTCTTGAATGAATGCAAAATAATGTTTACTCATCATTATACTTTGCCGGCACACGTTGTCGTTATATGTTACTTATATGACTTATGAGTTCTACAACATTGGGTTTAGAATTTAAAAGAAAAAATAGCAAACTAGGTGAGAGCATTTCCGAGACGAATGAAAGGAAGGAAGAAAGGAAGGAAGGATGAAAGGAAGGAAGGAAGGAAGGACGGAAGGAAGGAAGGAAGGAAGGATGAAAAAAGGAAGGAAGGAAGGAAGGACGGAAGGAAGGATGAAAGAAGGATGAAAGGAAGGAAGGATGAAAGGAAGGAAGGAAGGAAGGAAGGAAGGAAGGACGGAAGGAAGGATGAAAGAAGGATGAAAGGAAGGAAGGATGAAAGGAAGGAAGAAAGGAAGGAAGGAAGAAAGGAAGGAAGGACGGAAGGAAGGATGAAAGGAAGAAAGGGTGAAAGGAAGGAAGGAAGGAAGGAAGGAAGGAAGGAAGGAAGGATGAAAGGAAGGAAGGAAGGAAGGAAGGAAGGAAGAAAGGAAGGAAAGAAGGAAGCGGGAATGCGATGCAACACACAGTACATGAAACCTTCTTTTGTCTGGGTCTACAAAATCATAGACCAGTCAGTGTAGTCTCGTCCTGGGTATGACGATAAACTACACCTGGCATCAAGGCCTCTGATTGAGTGATTAGAGCTTTTGGAGAGCGTGGACCACCTCTCGCTGTTGTTCGCAGGTCCACCCTGAACTGGGGCGGTAGCACCTATTAGGGTCCCAAGTTTGGGTAAATAGTTAACCCCAAACCTGGGCTCAAAACACTATGAAAGTATAAAAATACATTTTTATAGTAAAAAAAACAGCAATACATTTTTATACCACACACACACACGCAGCAATACGTTTTCATAGTTAAAAAATTGCCAGCAATACATTTTTGAAAATGAAATTACTAATGCTCCCCAGGAAATTAAATTTCCGTATAAAATGACCCATAAGGATGTTGATATGCCGCTAAACAATCAAACAATCAGTGTAGTCATGCTAATCAATGATTATCGCCAAAAGCATTTTCAGTGAGCACACGATTGTTGAAAGTAGATTTTGTAGCAAAGGAAAAGGTCGACTCACCACCTTCTGAATAAGATGGACGACACAGCACATGTGAATCGTTATCCCTAAGAAGCGATGGCGCAAGGATACATTATGGGGGAGAAAACAAGCCGGTTGATGCAGTACGATGGAATGGAAAATATTCCGCTGAGAATGGAATGTGAAATCATTGAAGACCAGTTTCACTCCTTCATAGCAACAGTCTTTTATGAAGACAATGGTATTTCCAGCAAAACAATATTCTATGCCATACCACAAAAGTTGTATAGAAATAGTTTAAGGAACATGAAAAAGATTTAATTGTGTTTTACCTTAACTTCCAAATTGCCCAGATTTCAATTCCACTCATGGAATATGTCGGACTAACAAATGTTAGGCACTAGTCATTCTGAACCGATGTCAAGGTCAGTATATTAGTTCAGCTGGGGTTCCTCGTCGTGGTGTAATGGTTTGCAAGCTTGTCTCGCTAGATCAGTTACAAATGAAAAGTGAGTTCGATCCTCACTAGGAACCCCATACTTTCGGCCTTGCGCCACATCTAAGCTACGCTCAGAAATTAGAAATTAATTTAAGGCACCTCGGCGTGGTGTAATGGCGTGGTCAGTATATTATTTCAGCTGTGGTTTCTCGTCGTGGTGTAATGGTTAGCAAGCTTGTCTCGCTAGATCAGTTACGACTGAGTAGCGAGTTCGATTCTTACTGCGTGCTCCATACTTTCGGCCTTGTGTCACAACTGATTCATTCCAGGTTGTTAACAGAATCATTACCAAATAATCTGCAGCAGTCAAAGAAGTTGCTGTTAACAAACTGGCAGCAAAATTAAAGGAAATTCTTTAGGGATTTTGTTGGTTAATGAGTCAAGGGTGTTGACAAGAATGGAGGTATTGAGGAAAAATAAATATCTTTCGTGTAAAATAAATGTTTTTTTTTATCATTAGGCTACGGACTTATTGATCTACATTTATGCCTATATATACATGTATGCGCCTGTGTGGACATACGGTGGGTGCTGAAATATTCTAGGCCAACCAAGAAGCCTTTCGAAAAAAATTGTTTGGTCAGTATTTGGAGAGTGGTTCGGGTCTAAAAATCATCAGAACCCTATCGATTCAAACGGAGATATGTACAACTAGAAATAGTAAATCGACAATATGAAAAACTAAGTAAATGCAGACAGACAGACAAACAAGCAGACATACAGACACTCTAGTTATTCTGAGCCGAGGTCAAGGTCAGTATATTATTTCAGCTGGGGTTCCTCGTCGTGGTGTAATGGTTAGCAAGCTTGTCTCGCTAGATCAGTTATATGTAAATATAAACAGAGAGAAAACATACAGAACATTAAGAACACTGTCTAAAAAAAAAAAAGATGTGAAAGCAAGCAAACTATCACTTTTAAGTAAGCATCACGAAGTTTGTGAAGCCCGGCTTTGGACTTCTTGAAAGCCTTCGGCAGGGTTTGGAATATTGGTCTTCTTTACACGTTGAAAACTTATGATATCCCCGGATGAATTTTTTGAACTGATTCACTCTTATCAAATCTTGAAATGAAAGTTATCTTAAACAGCCACACTTCTAGATCTTAAGGCTCTATACTTTCTGCAACTTTGTTTTTATTTTTCATTAACAACTTTCCTGATGATATCAGCTCTCAACTTGGTATGATGACACAACCATTTACTCCTCTCTTGATAATAACGTTGATCAGTTCGACAAGGTCAAATTGGCGGCTGATGTCAAAAACGGCCTACAGTCTGTTGTTAACTGGGGCAAAGGATGACTTGTTAATTTTAACGCCTCCAAAACAAAACTGCTCTCTATTAATCATCTGAGATCCCTTTCTGTTGTAAAGTAGTTTTCACAGTGGAGGCTTGTATTTCGCTAAGTCGGTCCTAAAAGGGTCCGACGTACAAAACGTTAGGAACTTGAAATAATAATTAATGACGCAGAAATCTAGTTGTGGTGGATTGATACTTCAATGTCCGACATCGACTGACTCACTCAACTCCACTGAGCCCAACTGGCGGCCGCTACTACTACTACTTATTATGTGTGGGAGAGTCTATTACAATAGAATAGGTAATGTTCTGGTATAACACTTTCTTTCTTCCATCAGCATGGCTGATGCTAACCTCCAAAAGAGTGACTCTTTGAGCCTTCTAGGACTAACATTTTCATCTGACATGGAGTCGATGGTCTATATTGAACCTAAAACTAGGTCAACCGCAAAGAAAGTTGGTTCACTGTCGTGTTAGACAAATTTTCTCTCTAGAATCTATCATACATATCTATGTCTATTATTCGTCCATGCTTAGAATATTGCTGCCACATATGGTCTGGTGCTCCTGCTATTAACCTTGAGTTCCTTGATAAAATCCAGAGAAAAAATAGCAATATCATTGGCCCTGATCTTGCGTATCGGATTCAGTCACTTTCCATCGCCGTAAAGTTACCTCTATATGTTTTTCTATACATACCTTAATGGCAGTTTTTGGATGAGCTCTTCGCTATAGTACCTAGAATTTTAAAATTTAAGCGCAGTACTAGACTGTCTTCGAGATCTCAGCAATTTACAGTTGAGGTTCTATGCCAACAGTTACTTTTCTCGCATTTCTCGCTTGTGGAACTCCCTTCCAGCTCCATGCGTTCCAGCCAACATTCATCTGCGAAAATTTAAATGAAATTTTAATTGCTATCTACTGTCCACTTGGTTATCCTTTTTGTTCTCGTTCATTAATAATGCTCTGTTATAATAAATACATTGAGCTCTCTATGTGGATCAGTTTTCATATCTGATATTACTAGGATCTACCTGGATTATATACCAACGGATCCATTACCTGTAATATATATACCCAGAGAACTTGTGTAAATAGATGCTGGAACAAAGTTTTGGGCGGATAACAAAAAGACAAAATTTATTAAGAGTTACAAAGAGCAGGAAATTGTGGAGAACAATGATCGGCTGCGTCCAAGGTTAAGGATCACCTTGGACACCACACATTGAAGGAAAAGAAGAAAGTTGGTTCACTGAGTCGGGTTAGACAAAATTTTCTCTCCAGAATCTATCATACATATCTGTCTATCATTCGCCCATGCTTAGAATATTGCTGCTACATATGGTCTGGTGCTCCTGCTATATATCTAGAATTTTTTGATAAGTTCCAAAGAAGAATCAGCAATATTATTGGTCCTGACGTGGCATCTCGGCTTCAGTCACTTTCCCACCGCCTTAAAGTGACTTCCCTGCGCATTTTCTATAAATACTTTCACGGTAATCGTTCGGAATAGCCCTTCGCTATGCTACCTAGATTTTATGAATTTA
>CAHIKZ030005544.1:1797500-1872500 GCA_903632075.3 Acanthosepion pharaonis
ATATAATTTTCTTGGTAATAAAAATATTTAATATTTAAATTTAATTTTCTGGGTAATATAAGTTATTCTGTTTTAACAATTGAATACATGGTAGATAATACCCAGCTTTTGTGCATATATATATTTCTACGGACATAATTACTAGAGGCAGTAATATGTGCGTTTTATGTTGCGTTGTTGAAGTTCTATTTTGGAAAACAGTTTGATTTAATAAATTGTAAGATGTACGGATTAATACAATGAAAGTGTTCTTTCATGTTGGCTGTTTGGTTGATTTCGTTTAGTGGCATATCAACACCTCTATGGGTTATTTAATGCCGAAATCTAAATATTTTGAACACAATTTTATGGCTTCAACTAAATATATACTATAAATAGGTATTGTTGGCTGGTTGATTTTGTTTAACGGCATATCAACACCTCTATGGGTTATTTAATGCCGAAATTATTTAATGCAACGAAATCTATAAATATTTTGAACACAATTTTATGGTTTCGAAACTAAATATATACTATAAATATATACTATAAATTGTTGGTTGGTTGATTTTGTTTAACGGCATATCAACACCTCTATGGGTTTTTTAATGCCGAAATCTAAATATTTTGAACACAATTTTATGGCTTCAACTAAATATATTTTGAACGCAATTGTATGCCTTCAACTACAGATAAAATGTATTGTTAGTTGTTTTGCTATAAATAGGTAATTTTGTTATATAAATATGTATTATTGGTATTTTTATACGTTTACAGTGGTTTGCTTTTGTTTGGGGGTTCATTAATTTCCCATAACTGTAACGCTAACAAATGCTACCCCCACCCACAGTCCGGGTTAAGGTAGACCTGAGGACATCATCAGCTAAGATTTGGTTCCATGCTCCTCAAAAGTTCCAATTTCCCAGGTCTTGCTGCCGGATGTAGTTTATCATCATACCCAGGACTAATTTCCAAAAGTGAAATTCGCATGATACATTTATCATATCAAACTGATCATATTTTATTTTGAAAATATTGACTTACATAATAAAATATTGACACAGATTAACTATTAACTTGGCTCAAAACAATAAAGGATCCAAAAGGATGAAGGAGGAAGTCGAAAGGTTGCCCTGTGCCAATAACTGTTTGTTTCTTTTCGAAATTTGGCTTTTACTGCATTTCAGACATTTTGATAAAGCTGAAACTACAAAGAATATATTTTTTTCAGCAAATAAACAATAAGAATTTGATTTTTTTAAAGTGTCAACTTTAGAATTCAGTTTAAGACAGTCGAAAACCATCAATCAATGGTGGAAATTTAAAGACTGACATGAAAAATGACCAAAAAGAACTCAGTCAGATGACACATATTAAAGTTTAATTAATCGTTTCGGACTATTTTATTCTTTCCTGAGCAAATGGCAAAAAAAAAAAAAAAAAAAATAAAATAAAATAAAGATTTGATAAATGCTTTTACTTTGAGTTGAATAAAGAACAAAAAATCAGATGTTAGGCCTGCATTAATTATGCTTGACAATAAGAAAATACTTGGCCACAAAAATCTCCTGAGCCGACCAAGCATAGAAATGAATACAATATGGGAACCAGTAATAAGGACTGACAGAGAAAAGCTATAATAATGACGAAAATTGCAATATGAGCACTGGTAAAAAATGGTTGCTGAAGACATTAGGTTTATAATATCAAGAAATTCATACACAGATGTCCTCAAGGACACATGGCACAGTGGAAATTAAAGGCGTTGGTTAGATCCAGTGACAGGACCCAAAAAGTGTGAGTTCAATACTTGGTTAAGGCGGTGGAGAACTTGGAGAGGGGAATTAACAGGAGATAACTGACATTAGAACAGAACATTAATGTAACTAGAACAGTCTATCTCAGCGATCGAAATAAAGGGTTCAGTTCGACATTCCAACCACCTGAAGAAAGCCGGAGCGTACAACGGCCGAAACGTTCTGATAAATATGGCGACAAAGATGAGGACGATAGTCCGAACAATGTAAATAGTGTACATAATACCTCAATTCAAAAATATAGACAGATGTTTAGTTCGACATTAAAACCACCTGAAGAAGGCCGGAGCGTACAACGGCCGAAACGTTGTGATAAATATGGCAGCAAAGATGAGGATGATAGTCCGAACAATGTAAATAGTGTACATAGTAACTCATCTCAGAAATATAGATAATAAGAAAATGACTTTGGTTGTAGAAGATATTCCATTGTTACCACTTATAAAACTAAAACTTTTAGTAACCAAAGACAATTTGAACAATCACTGAATAGGAATGAGAAGCCAAAACTTCAATCAAACTCTGTTACTATTTCTAAAAACGTCTGATGAGCATTTGACGGCATATATAATTCATCCAAACTGCTAATCGAGTAGCTCACATAGAACAGTTTGAAATCGTTAATCCGAAACTTAGACGAACAAAAAAGGCTTTTGTTTTGTTCTGCGAAAGCTTCTATCGTCATTTTGTGGAAATGAAATCAAAAAATTTGAATCAGTTGAAGATCTACTCAATCACTTTCTTTTTGATTACCATTTTGCAAGCCTCTAAACCATATTTTTGCAAGCGAGAATCTTTTTTTCGATTGAGGTCAATTTAAAGAACTCTTTACTGAATATATCTATTCTTTGAATAAGAAGTGTTTTTCAGCAAAGAAACTGGCGATTTTTATGAAGTTGGACTGAATATAAAATGTCGGATGAGAAACGTTTGGTTGTATTAAATATATTTTATGATTTTTCCCAATTTTCTATGTAAATAAATCAATTTTTTAAAAAAATCGTATCACCCCCAAGAAAGGTAGTAAACACACTAAAACCCAAGGAGTTACAGGGCGTGGAAGTGTAATTAGGAGGGCAATAGATATCGATTGATATTGCATTTAAATTTTTGTAGTTTTTTACAGATTAAAATTGGTTGGAAAGCATGGAGCCGGAATGGAGTTCCACAAGCGAGAAGTGCGAGAAAAGAAACTGTTAGCATAGAACTTACGGCTCCATCTAGCCAGTTCAACTGTAAATGGATGAGATCCCGACGCCAATCTAGTACAGTGCTTAAATTAAAAAAGTCTAGGTACTATAGCGATGAGATCTTCCAAATAATTATCATGAAAGGATTTCTAAAAAAGACACGGAGAGGCAACTTTTCGGCGGTGAGAAAGTGACTGAAGCCGAGCTGCCAGATCAGTACCAGTAATGTTGCTGATTCTAAGTCTGCATTGTAAATATCTTAAAGGCATTAGAACAAGAACCACATCAGGCCCGCCAAGGAATTTTGGTCGGCGTGCCAACTTAGCGAACTTAAGAGGAAGTTAGACCTACTCGGCTATTGCTAATGTGATGAATTCCATTCATACTGGGTCCCATCTTTTGGTGGCCTTCTACCATATTAAGTATTTTTTTAAAATCGGTATCACCCCATGCAAGGCAGTAAAGCCACTAAGACACCAGGGGCTAGAGGGGGGATTAGAAACAGAAACATTAATAATGAGCGGGAAGATGAAAGAATAATATAGCGATTGACATTTCATTTAACTTTTTGAAGATTAATGTTGGCTGGACAGCATCGAACTGAAATGGCGTTCCACAAGCGACAAGTGTGAGAAACGAGACTGTTAACATAGAATTTATGGTTACATCTAACCAGCTGAAATGTAAATTGATGAGATCTCGACGCCAATCTAGTACTGTACTTAAATTAAATAAAAGTTTAGGTACCATAGCGAAAAGATCTTTCAAATAATTACCATGAAAGGATTTATTAAAAAAAAGACACAGAGAGGTAACTTTATGGTGATGGTATTTCCTACTAATCAACTTTATAAGATGCTGTGTTTATTAACTTCAAAAACTGCGGTCGACCTATACACGAGGCAGTAATCTGCGATATCATTTTGAACAAATTATGAGGCCTGTCCGTAAAGTATCCAACCATTTTGATTATCTCAAGAGCTGGTTGTGTTGCCCTTGTGTAATTTGGAGACTTTTGTGACGTACGGTTGTCGTTAATGATTAAATATAACTCAAGACATCAGTGTTAAAATAAAACACTATTTAATTACAACCGCAAATAAATAATTAACAAGCACAGAGAAGTAAAAGTCAACCAAAGATAATTAACCATTTCAGTGAATACCTTGTTAGTAGCGCGGCTCGGGTTAACCTCCGGTAAATCCTAAATCAAAGCCCAAATCATCAACGCACAGTGATTCACACTAATTCGACTGGATAGTTCCACTAAATAGTCACTCAATAATCAGCGTAGTCAGTAGCCTGACACTGCTATTTATATACCTGGCGAAAAACATAACTCCAGAGTGTTACGCTCGAACATCGGTGTGGGTAATTACTAATTTTCTTTCTATATGACAGAAATCAATCAAAGGAAACTCTACTACGCATGTGAACAAATATTCTTCCTTACGGTTACTCATTCAGCAGTGAGATACCATTAATTCAGCTTGTGACCATCGCATTCAAGTGCAGGCAAAAAAAAGTCTTATCGCCTACATGTGTCAGTGTCCCCTACAGTGGTCTGGCTCCTTCCGACTTCTAAAGTCACTGCTGAAAGATAGAAACATTCAGACCATGAACGAGATTAAAGAGAATGTGATGATGCAGCTGATGAAGAAGACTGATTTGAAAAGTAGAAAGGACTTTAGGATACGTGTATGAAATTCTATGGAAAGTACTTTGAAGAGGACTAAGGCATCGTTGCTCTAGGTAGGTTATTTTTTTGTTAATATTAACTGGCTGGATCCTTTCCAAACAGAGCTTGCATGAACTGACGTGTTTCGGTATTTCCTTCTATCGTAGTTAAGATTCTATGATCAAAAATCGAGGCTGTGCAATTGTATAGAGAATCAACTTGAACAAGTGTAATAGATTTGTTGGATTATATTCTTATCAATACTTGCATTTCCTCAATACAGGCAAATACATTAGTTACACATTTCAGAAATTGAAAAGTTACATGATATATAATAAACTAGCAGTAAAGCCCGGCTTTGCCCGGGGATGTAACAGTAAGAGATAGATCAAGTATCGACCATCATAAAGACTGAAAAATAAAATTGACAAAGATTATTGTTTAAGATTGACGGACACGCATATCTTAATTAGTTTTTTTGTTGTTTTTTTTTACGAATTGGTCAAACCCAAACTCAAACAAAAACATTGTTTTCAATCGTTATGAGTCTACCGATTGAATAGAATTTTATTATAAACAATTGTCTTGTAAATGAAATTTTTAAAGCATTCTGAATGTAAAAATAAAGAAAAAAGTGTGCAAGACAATAAGAAACACTACCTGCCCCCCAAAAAGTGAAGTTTTGTTGAAATCGGTTGAAAAATGTAGGAAATCCTATCCCATATATAAACGAACACACACACACAAACAACCTGGGTTTTATAATAAGTATAACTCGATATGAGTTGTCCCCCTTTCATTCTGGTGACAGTGATGCCTCTTAATCGTGTTTTCAAATTGATTTCGTGCAAAAACAATTGTTTTTCCAATTTTTGGCTCTGTCAGAACCACCGCAAAGTAATTTTACGTAGTCCTGTGAAGTTTTGTTGAAATCGGTTGAAAAATGTAGGAAATCCGATCCAATATATAAACGGACACACACACACACACGCACGCACACAACCTGGGTTTTATAATAAGTATGATGCCAGATATGTACGTGCACGTGTTGAGTTTTAGAACTCCAGATTTTGAAATGAAACAACGATTCAGTCAGTTAGTTATGTGCCATGCATGATACACACTTAGGCGATCATGTATCTTTCGATACATGACTGACAAGGCAGATTTTTTTTCCCGTTGTATGTTGCCATTTCTTTCTATGGTAGACCAGTTGCCATCCAAGGCTATAGACCCCGGTCTGTCCTGCTATTTACCCATAGCTGGTGGGAGAAGAAGAGGATTCATACCTTTCCCAAGGGTATTAGCACGTAAGTGAATGTAATGGATTCGACTGGAATTCGAACCCGGCTCTACCGAGTTCAAATAAGAACTAGACAGTGATATAAAGTACATGAATAATAGGTTGTTGTTATTTTTGTTGGTAGAAAACCGTACAGGATGGAAAGAACAAGGAAGAAAAAAACGGCTTAAGAAAGTAAAAGTATTCACCAGTTAAATGATGGAGACATAAAATTATGTAGAAATTAGTCATGGAAAATTGAGCTGTGCCTTTGACTGGTGAAGCTCACTAACTTCTGGGACATTCCATTTGGTCATTATATTGATTTTCCAAGCTTAGATATTTTCGTAGCTTAGATGTCGCATAAGGCCAGAAGTAAGGGGCACCCAGTGAAGATCGAACTCACTACTCAGTCGTAATTGTCTAGCGAGACAAGCTTGCTAACCATTACACCACCTCGAGGAGCCCAAATAGAGATTTCCAAGTATAGCTTAGATGTGGCGCAAGGCCTAAAGTATGGAGCACCCAGTGAAGATCGAACTCACTACTCAGTCGTAATTGTTCTAGCGAGACAAGCTTGTTAACCATTACGCCACCTCGAGGTACCCATCATTTGGTCATTATATGAGCGGTTTTAGCATAGATTAGCTTACATAGGAGATAACAATGGTCATAGATCGAGAAAGAAATAATTATACTTATATTTTCATATTTAATAATATAATCGATATTATTGTTTATATTGAAGCACAATGCACCAGTAGCTGTTTAATGTTGGCACTGTTTCTAGGGAAAACTTCTTGTTTCGTCAGAGAATACACGAAGTAGAAAAACAAGTCACTGTATAATGGAGATAAACAAGCGATTTTTCGGTATCTCTGGTTTCACTACCATATCGAATTATCCATTTTCTGGATCAAAAGATATTGCATAATAACGATTCGATCATGCACATCTGGAAAACCAAGCATGCATATCTAATAACATCAAAGTATTACGATTGATATGAACTTAAATTAAACAAATATATTTCATATAAAATTCTGTGATAAATGAATTAACAGGCGTGTCAGTATTTATCACATTACCGTGCTTATCAAATACAAGTAGGCGGCCTTAGTAGGAACAGATATTTACCGAAGCATTTAAACAGTTTTATTTTCTAGAAAAGATACATGCTAACAATGTGTATAAATTTATTACGTGCCTTCTCTCCGACACTGAAAAGGAAAGCTAAGGAATGTTGTAAAAGCAGTCTTTACTCATCAACAATGCATGTTACAACAGGCTATGTTTTTTCCATATGTTAGGAAAGCATCGTCCTTTCGCAGCGTCTATCTCAAAACTGTTCTCTGTACACACTGGGCTTCATTGATTGATCATTAATAATGGCTGGATACGATACTTACTCATTGTGTAAGAGAAAGGAAAGTTATCACAACAGCATCCAATATGTTTCATGAAAAGTGAGCAATACTTAGAATTCGTAGTGAAGTATTCCTTGATGTTCGAGATGCGCATTATATTTACCGTATTTTTCGCACTATAGTCCGCGCCTGTATATAACCTACACTCCTATAAATTCAACTATCTGAACATAACTGGCTCGACCGGTTTTTATCAAGCTATTTCCCCCTAACCCTAACCCCGACCACTCAAGGTTCGAAGACACAATTCATATATAACCTGCACCTTTATATAACCCGCACCCTACATATTTTGAGAAAAAAGTCGCGGGTTATAGTCCGGAAAATACGGTACACCTTTTTTTTTTCAGTTCTAGAAGGATTGAACAGGAAGAATTTTGCAGACTTCCGGTTGATCTTCAGATGTGTAGTGGACATATAATTTTCCTGAGATTAAAAAAATTGTCGGATCATTGATTAACAGAAAATCGGTTGCCTGTCTGTAGTTATTAAACAGACTTTTATTCTGGTACAAAGTTAAACATGAAAGCAATTGAAATATGGGAGATTGTGTTGAATCACCAAATAAGATTGCTTGTGTGCTTTGAAAATCGCAAACAGGTTATTAAAAAGAGGTAATTATTTTAGTTCCCCATTAAACACAGGACAATGCAAAAGATCTGTGCAAAACCCGTAAAATGCTCAAGCCAGAGTCAATTTAAAATTGCTCATTAAGTCATTTTGTCATCAGTGCTAATTACATCTGATTTATGTAGTGCATATGATGTACTTAAAAGTAACAGAGGAATACATCTCTAGGGAAAGTCGGACTCCTTAAAATCATGCCCACCTCCGTTCCATTGTTTTGGGTTGCAAAGCAAAGCAGTAAACTTTATGAAGAGTTTCCTGTCATAGTGTTTTATGTTATAAAATATTGTACTTTCTTATCTTACTTTTTTTAGGCTTGTGCAAAATTCTCAGCATTTTTTTTTAAATTCAGACTGAACATCTGTTTTTTATTTCTGTTCGGTTTATCCTTCTTTTTGTTTCTGGAAACTTATGTACACACCTAATAGGATTTCATTATCTTCAAAACGTTGCAGCCACTTACATGAGGGTTAGCATTAATTAAGAACTTTTGGACGGAAATTGAAAGGTCGTTGCAGATCGACTTACACTTTAAAATTTGATTAGATCATATTTAAGATTGATAATGGGGGTAAAAGTTTTGCGCTATCAAGTAAGTAAATATAGGACAATGATTTGCGCAAATTTGGTTTTTGTGAATCAACATAACGACTGAAATATTTTTTCACATTATTTACATTATTCGGACTATTGTTCTCATCTTTTGTTGCCATATTTATTACAACGTTTCGGCCGTTGTACGCTCAGGACTTCTTCAGGTGGTTGGAATGTCGAACTTAAATCTTTATTTCGCTCACTGGGGTAGACTGTTCTAGTTCCACATGCCATGTTTAATAGATGTCAGTTATCTCCTGTTAATTTCCCTCTAAAAAAAGTTCTCCACTGCGTATTGAACTCAGACTCTTTGGGTCCTGTCACTGGATCTAACTAACGCCTTTATCCACTGTGCCATGTGTCCTACTGTGTATGAATCTCTGGGTATTATAAACCTAATGTCTTCAGCAACCTTTTTTTTTTACCAGTGCTCACATTGCAATTTTTCTGTTATCATTGCATGTTTTTTACCAGAGCTCAAAGATGAGAACAATAGTCCGAATAATGTAAATAGTGTATATAATACCTCATCTCAGAAATATAGACATATACTGAAATATTTATGGTTAAAATATTTTGCGATGGGATAGATTAGCAGGGAGAAGCATATTTTGTCAATGGCATTAGCTCGAAATGAGTAGACTGAAGTAGAATTTGAACTCTGGTCTCCAATTCTGTTTTGTTATGATGAGAATTTTACGCCGTTCAAAGATTTTTTTATATTGCATTCTGCTTGCAGAACGACCACCTGTGACATTCAGAGTTATGTCCCTTTCTTTTTTTAGTTCTTTTTTTTTCTCCATTTCTATTTTATTTCTCTCTTGACGTCCACATTCTCATTTGTAAACTCACTTTCTTTTATTTATTTATTTAACATTCCGCCATCCACCCCCCGCTCCCGCCGCAGCCACTCTCTTTTCGTTTTGGCTGACGTTCTTTTAATTCGCTCTTCTGCTTCCACGATTCATAAATATTAATAACAGTCTAATCCCCAGATCTCACAAGCCGTTTTTTCTTTCTTCATTTACTTTTTTTTTTCTTTCTCGCCCTGTTCGCTTTCTTTCTTCCCCACTCTCTCTTTCATCCTGTTTTTCTCTCTGTGACATTTTTGCCGGTGTTCCCAAAGAAATTAAGTATGGCCATCCATCAGTTGTGTGTAATCCGAGAAAGGCAATAGAAAGACGGTCAAACCCGAAAAGGTCTCCGAGGAAGAGTATTCCAAGACGAGAAAACGGAAAAATGAGAGACAGAGAAAAAGAGGGAGATCAAGAGAGAGAGAGAGAGAGAGAGAGAGAGAGGTATAGACAGAGAGAGCGGAAGAGAGAGAGAGAGAGGGAGATCAAGAGAGAGAGAGAGAGGGGTAGAGATAGAGAGAGTGGAGGAGAGAGAGGGAGAGAGATGGAGATCAAGAGAGAGAGGTAGAGACAGAGAGAGCGGAGGAGATATATAGAGAGAGAGGGAGAGAAAGGAAGATCGAGAGAGAGAGAGAGAGAGAGAGAGAGTGAGGTAGAGACAGAGAGAGCGGAGGAGAGAGATAGGGAGATCAAGAGAGAGAGGGGTAGAGATAGAGAGAGCAGAGGAGAGAGAGAGAGAGAGAAGGAGAGAGAGAGAGAGGTAGAGACAGAGAGAGTGGAGGAGAGAGAGAGAGAGAGGGTAGAGATAGAGAGAGCGGAGGAGAGATAGAAAAGAGGAGAGAGGGGAGATCAAAAGAGAGAGGTAGAGACAAAGAGCGGAGGATAGAGAGAAAGGGAGAGGGCGAGAGAGAGAGAGAGAGAGAGAGAGGGAGAGAGGGAGGGAGGGAGGGAGGGAAAGTCCAGATAAGAAAATAGAGTAAGAAATGTGGACATCGTTGGTCAAGTAAGACGATATTGTTAGTTACATTTTGTTTAGTAGATATTTTCAAGACTATTTAGACTTTAATGGTATTTCTTGTAATACGATTAAAATGGCAGAAAAAACAAGAAAACAGATTCAGAAACGGATATTTAAAGAATCAGTCAGTTATATGCCATGCGTGATACACGCTTACGCGATCATGTATCTTTCGATACATGACTGACCAGGAACGTTTCTTCTCGCAGTAGGTTGCCATTTTTTTCTGCAGTAGACCAGTTGCCACCAAGGGCTATAGAACCCAGTCTCTCCTGCTATTTACCCATAGCTGAGAGGTGGAGAAAAAGAGGATTCATACCTTTCCCAAGGGAATTGGCACATAAGTGAATTTCAATCAGTTATGTGCCATGTGGGATACACACTTAGGCGATCATGTATCTTTTGATACATGACTGATGAGGCAGATTTTTTCCCCACAGTAGATTGCTATTTCTTTCTACGGTAGACCAGTTGCCATCCAAAGCTATAGAACCTGGTCTGCCCTGCTATTTATCCATAGCTGGGGGGGGGAGAAGAAGAGGATTCATACCTTTCCCAAGGGTATTATCACCTAAGTGAATGTAATGGTTTTGACTGGAATTCGAACTTGGCTCTCCGATTCCTCAATCTGAGCCACTATCCATTACTTCGCCGTGTCTCTCTAATATTTAAAGAATACAGATCCATAAAATAATTAAAGAAAAAAATTATAACAGAAGAGAAACTGACAAACTACGGCCCATGGGTCAAATCCGGCCCGCTGTGATATTTCACCGATATAGCCAACTATATTAATTATTCTTAAGTCATAATTATTATATTATTTTCCTTCTAATAAAATAATCTTTTGTTTTTGTACCTAATATGGCATACATTCGCGTCACGTGTCACGTCACGTGTCCTGTAACTCATTACTGTCGTAAGATCACCACACGTAGTGCAGCCGTAGTAGCAGAACAGTGGTGCGTCTTGGCTAAGATCGCCTGACGGAAGCCATTCTTCTTCAGGCTGGTTTTGAATTCAAATTTCCCTTCTCCTAGACTGGTTACCACCTCAAGGCAAGAGAGCCAAGTTTGTGTTGCTATTTAATCCAAGGCTGGAGAAAGATGGATTCATTCCTTTTCCAAGGGCGTTAGTGTAAAGTGAACGAAACAGAATCGCGCAGGTATTGAACTTGGTACGCCGAATTCACTTTCGCGCTTCCATGGATATATAACAAATACGTGAAAATTAAACCATTTTATTTTAGAAAATATAAAATATGTTTACTAGAAATATAAGACAAAAAGTAAATCAGTTTTCTAACAAATGTAATTGTTCAAGATCAAACAGGAAAAAATCTTAATACAGATATAAAAATACGCTAATTGTGCCCGGAGTTAGGCTATCAATTATAGTTTTATGATTTTCATTATTTTTAATGATTGATGTAACAATTTATATTGGAAGGTTAAGTTCATTAGATATACTTCATATAAATCTTCATCATTCTCATTGATTTTTCATGTTATGCTGGATGTCTATATTTCTGAGATGAGGTATTATGTACACTATTTATATTATTCGGACTATTGTCCTCATGTTTGTCACCATATTTATTACAACGTTTCGGACCTTCATTATCTGTCTATATTTCTGAGATGATGTATTATGTACACTATTTATATTATTCGGACTATTGTCCTCATCTTTGTCACCATATTTATTACAACGTTTCGGCCCTTCAGTATCTGTCTATATTTCTGAGATGAGGTATTATGTACACCATTTATATTATTCGGACGATTGTCCTCATCTTTGTCACCATATTTATTACAACGTTTCGGATCTTCATTATCTGTCTATATTTCTGAGATGAGGTATTATGTACACTATTTATATTATTCGGACTATTGTCCTCATCTTTGTCACCATATTTATTACAACGTTTCCGCCGTTGTACGCTCCGGCTTTCTTCAGGTGGTTGGAATATCGAACTTAACCCTTTATTTCGCCCACTGGGGTAGACTGTTCTAATTCCACATGCCTTGTTTAATGGATGTCAGTTATCTGTTATCTCCTGTTAATTACCCTCTCCAAGTTCTCTACTGCCTTAACCAGGTATTGAACTCATACTCTTTGGGTCCTGTCACTGGATATAACTAACTCCTTTATCCACTATGTACGCCTATTTTTGGATATTAGTAACTTTTTTTTACTAAGAGTGTTTTAAAGTTCTCAGAAAATTTTTTTGAATTTCATGTAACTAAACAACATTTTCGCTTTTTGTTTATCATCATGGAGGCACGGTGGAGTAATGGATAACGGCTTGGACTGAGGAATCCATTACATTCACTTTACGTGTTAATAACGTTGGGAAACGTATGAATCCTCTTTTTCATCCCCCCTCCACAACTATGATTAAATATCAGGATGGCAACTGGTCTACAGCAGAAAGAAATGGCAACCTACTGCGGGAAAAAATCTGTGTCGTCAGTCATGTATCGCAAGATACATGATCGCCTAAGCGTGTATCACGCATGGCACCTGATTGACTTGTCATGACTTGCCTTGATAAAGTCAAATGTGAAAATAAGGAGTAAGTACTATTTGCCTATTGTCTATTTTATTCAATTTGTCTTCTCTACAGATTTATTCTGAGAACTTTAACACATGCACACAAACATATATATATATATATATATATATATATATATTCTAATATTACTGATATCACCAGTATTGAGACTTACAATTTTTCCATTTCTCAGTCTCTCAGTCAAATAGTTGATTTCCCTATCTGATCGATATTCTTCTATGCTTAATTTGTTCCTTAATTCCTCTCACAACTCTGTTCTCATGGCAATTCGGGTCACGCTGTAGTATCTGTTGATATTTCATACATTGGTCACCTATCAGAATGGAACCTCCTATTCACAAGACTTCTTTTTGTTATAAGCGTACCGAATGAGATTCATTTCGTATCTTTATTCGAGACGTCCCTTGGATTCTTGGATATTCTTAACCTTCCTATTGAGAATTGTGCCATTGAGGTTTTTTCTTGAGTTAAAGCCATGATTGATACTGTTGTACCTTCTAGCAAATACCAGGTAAAAACACAATTTTCTTCTTGGTTAACTGTTCAGCCGCTACAGCCACGGGAATCACTTTTTCCAGGTGTACTAGCATGAAAAGTTCCGATCACAACAGAAGTCTATTTGTGTCGGTTCGCAATAATTATAAAGGTGTCCTCAAAGAGGCTAAGTTTTTGTTTGCTCAGAGAATGAGCCTCTAATAAGTTTGATTCACGTGTCTACTAGCGACACTGTAACAGTGCCTTAGAGTAACTACTCTATTCCTCCTTTCTTCACACAATTTGAGGTGTTTACATCTTTTGCTGATGAAGCATAATATTCTGCTCGTAAATTCTTTTCAATTTCTACTCTTGACTCATTTGGAGTATCTCCACCTGATTTCCCACTGAAGACTGTGTTTCTATTGAGTGACATGCATATGACTCCGTCCATCATTTCTGCTATCATCTCTAAACTAGATCCTCAAAAAGCATGTGGACTTAATGGTATCCCTGCAATAGCCCTTAAGAAATATGCTCCTAAACTGGCTCCTGTTTTCTCTATAATCTCTACAATAAATGCCTTGCCGCTTCTTGTTTTCTTAGAACTCAAACGAACCGTTTGAGCCTTCTAACTATCGACCTATTAGACTTCTGAATCATTTTGGTAAAGTACTACAGGTTCTAATTAACTTTGAATTGGTTAAGAATTTCACCTTGCAGGGTTTTCTTTCAGATATGAAATATGGCCTTCGCTTTTCTATGTCAAGTGCTGATGTATTAACAATTATTTCTGAAAGACTCTATCAAGCTTTAACAGATTGGTCTTCTTCACAAGCTGAAAGGCTATGGTATTTCTGTGTTAATCCTTATCAAATCGTGAAATGAATGTTGTCTTGAATGGCCACTCTTCTAGATCATTTTGCATAAATGCAGGTGTAGCCCAAGGCTCTATACTTGAGCCTACGCCGTTCTTAATTTTCATAAATGACCTTTCTGATGTGATCAGTTTTCAACTCATTATCTATGGTGATGACACGGCTATTTACTGTTTGATCGGTTTGATGAGTTTGAATTGGCAACTGATCTCAAAAATGACCTACAAACTGTTGTTAAGTGGGGCAATTAATAGCTTGTTAATCATAACGCCTCTAAAATGAAACTATTCTCTTTTAATCGTCTGAGAGAAACCTTTCTTTCTTTCATCAGCATGGTTAATGCTAACTTCTAGGAGTCACTCATTGCGCCTTCACGGACTAATGTTTTCCTCTGACATGAAGTGGAAAGATTATATTGAATCAATTTCTAGGTCTGCTGTTAGGAAAGTTCGTTCATTGTACCGTGCTAGGCAATTCTTCTCGACAGAATCTATTTTACATATAAGTGTTCTGACCTGGTTTTAGTTACTTTCCCACTGTTGTAGTGTAGCTTCTCTGTGATTTTTCTACAAATATTTTCATGGTAATTGTTCTGATGAACTTTACTTTATGGTAATCTAGAGTTTATAAATTTAAGCGATGAATTTAGATGTAGCAGTAAGTTTTATGCTCACAGATACTTTTCTCGCACTTCTCGTTTGGATCAAATAATAATTTTAATCATTTTACTCCAAGCAAGGCGATAAAGCCACTAAAATGCAAGGGGTTACTGGAAGTAAAATAGAATAATAAGTTACAGAAGAGAAAGGACAATAAAAGAACAAGATCCAAGAAGAATCAAAAACGAAACTAATCTCTTTTAATCGGCGGAGAGAACCCTTTTTACCTTCCATCAGGCATAGATGATGCTACCTCCAGGAGAGCAACTCATTTCGTCTTCTAGGACTAACTTTTCCGCTGACATGAAGTGGAATAATTCGATTGAATTAATTGCTAGCTCTACTGCATGGTGCAACGTTGAAGAGATAGACTACTGTGAAGAAGTGTTGCATATATATATATATATATATATATATATATATATATATATATATATATATATATGAGATAACTATATATAAACTTTTATATATCAAGAAAAATATTAGGGAAATGTTAGAAAATGAGTCTGACCACAATTTTGACATAAAAAAAATGCTACTCTGATCAAACGAGAAAACAATTCAACTACAACGAAAATGTTTAGAATTCTTTGACCCCAAAGTTATCCACAGTAAATTTGCGCCAAGGTTCTTCAAACATTTTCACCATTCCTGGCAAAAGTGATGAAAGCAAAAAAAAAAAATAAATTACTCTAAATGAAATCGGTTAGATTATAAAAAAAAATTAATTTAATTTTAAAATTCCCAGCATCTCTCGTTCATTTAACCCTATCTATCTGTTGGTAATCCCAAAGGAGGATGTAATCTAGAGAGCTCAATGTGAAACCAGAGCGAATATTAATTTAATTAAGATTAAAAAAACAGACAACCTTAAGGGTTTATTTATTATATTTTATTTAATTGTTTGGGTGTGCACAACTTCCTTTGTATAATAACATTTTATGAACTCCACTGCAGCTTCAGTAGTGTTGTATGGGTTATACGTATACATACATACACACACACACACACACACACACACACACACACACACACACACATATATATATATATATATATATATATATATATATATATATATATTAATTTAATTAAATTTAAAAAACAGACAACCTTAAGGGCCCATTGATTATATTTTATTTCCCCAGGAAGGTGATTTTTTCCTGTTTTCTCAGATCACATTTCCAAGCAAAAAAAAAACTTTATGCTTGGAAATGTGATATGAGGAACCTGAAGATTCGTTTAGGTGAAACTGAGGTAGTTTTGCCTGGCTCATTAGGATTTATTCTAGTATATATATATATATATATATATATATATATATATATATATATATATATATATATATATATATCCCATATAACACTATTTAGGCTGCAGTAGAGTTCATAAAATGTTATTATACAAAGGAAGTCATGCACACCCGACCAATTCTACTGAAGGATTAAACCGTTGAAACATAAAAAATGACATTCAGAACGGAGCTGCTATATAGAATCTAATGATCTATCTATCTATCTATCTATCTATCTATGCTATTATATTCATCTCTATGTATCTATGTATCTATCTATCTATCCTATTATATTCATATCTATGTATCTATCTATGTATCTATCTATCTATCCTATTATATTCATATCTATGTATCTATCTATCCTATTATATTCATATCTATCTATCTATCTATCTATCTATCTATCTATCTATCTATCTATCTCATTCTGTTCATATCTATCTATCTATCTATCTATCTATCTATCTATCTATCTCATTCTGTTCATATCTGTTCATATCTATCTATCTATGCTGTTATATTGATAGCTATGTATCTATCTATCCTATTATATTCATATCTATCTATCTATCTATCTATCTATCTATCTATCTATCTATCTATCTATCTATCTATCTCATTCTGTTCATATCTATCTATCTATCTCATTCTGTTCATATCTATCTATCTATCTATCTATCTATCTATCTATCTATCTATCTATCTATCTCATTCTGTTCATATCTATCTATCTATCTATCTATCTATCTATCTATCTATCTATCTATCTATCTCTTATTAATATAAACATATTTTTAGTGGGTACACGTGTTTGAGTTGCTATTCTTGTCTTTTAATTTAAGCAGTGAAGAACCGGCCTAGATTGCGAAGCCGTTGTAAAGAAATATTGTGTCTTTGTCAGGAATCGAACTTTTATTCCCCATTTGAAGCAGCCCCCCACTCACTTTTACAGCCGAAATCTAGACCGGTTGTTATTAATTAGACTGTTCTAGAAATTTTTTAAAAAAAGAAAAAAAAAGAAAAGAAAAAACGGGGATAGCAACTGAAACACGTCCCCCACCAAAAAAATAATGTCTGTAGCAATTAGAAATAATATCGGATAAAAAAAAATTAACAAATTAGTATCTTAAATTATATTCTACATGAATACAAAAGTATGTACTGCATGCATATTGATATCTAAATGATGTCTTACTCGAGGGAGAGAAAGAAAAATAAAATAGGGAGAAGGATGAGATGATGTTGACAAGGGAGGGGGAAGAGAGGAAGAGAAAGCGTTCACCTTAATTGATCGCCTTTATGGCTAGGCAAAGAGTTTATTATGAAGATGACTGTAACATTTGATTGAATAAGTTTTCAGACGGACTGAGAACGGAAGAAATATATTTCAATCGAAATTGAAAATGCAAAACTAAGCGAGCGACCAAGAGCGAGAGAGGGAAAGAGAGAGAGAGAGGTAGAGAGGGGGTGAATGAGTCAGAGTGAGAGAGGACAGTGATAAAGAAAGCGAGAGTCGAAAAAATGAATGAAAGTGATAAAGAAAGGATAGAGATAAGTAAATGTTAAATAAAAAAGTACATCACTATTTAGAAATTAGACTAAAATTCCTTTGTTTAAACACGCACACACACATGCACAAACATATATATTATAATATAGTTTATATATATATATATATATATGTGTGTGTGTGTGTGTGTGTATGTATGTATTTATACTATAAGCAAGAGGAGGACAACAACACTCAGAAAACGGTCTGCCTGCCTTATGTGAAGAAGTTATCAGAGAAAATACAAAGGATCTGCGGTTCATATAAAAGTTGGACGACACTTCGCAGATATCTCTCCCGAGTAATACCCACCTCCATAGAGGAGAACATGACTAAAGACTGTGTGTACACTATCCCGTGCAGCTGCGGAAAGAAATATAAAGGGGAAACAGGCTGCCCCCTTAAAGTAAGGTTTCAAGAACACCAGATATCTGCAACACAAGGGGAAGTGGAAAAATCAGGCGTGGCTGACCACTTATGGAGAGAAAAGGGAGATCACCGCTCTCTGTGGGATCAGGTTGAGATCATAGACAAAGAACACCATTGGAAAATTCATAATCTTAAGGAATCAGCACATATGCTAGGCCACAAAAATTTCCTGAGCCGACCAAGCGTAGAAATGAATACAATATGGGAACCAGTAATAAGGAGTGCCAGAGAAAAGCGATAATAACAACAAAAATTGCAATATGAGCTCTGCTAAAAAATGTGGCTGATGACATTAGGTTTACAATATCCAGACATTCATACACAGATGCCCTCAAGGACACATAGCACAGTGGATAAAGGCGTTGGTTAGATCCAGTGACAGGACCCAAAGAGTTGTGAGTTCAATACCCGGTTAAGGGAAATTAACAGGAGATAACTGAAAACTGGCATCCATTAAACATGGCATGTGGAACTAGAAAACTCTACCCCAGTGAGCGAAATAAAGGTGTTAAATCGACATTCCAACCACCTGAATAAGGTCGGAGCGTACAATGGCCGAAACGTTGTAATAAATATCGCGAAAAAGACGAGGACAATAGTCCGAATAATGTAAATAGTGGATACATGTATATTTGTATTTATATTATATGACACTTTTTAGTGGTTATTTTTAGTTATATATATATATATATATATATATATATATATATATATATATATATATATATATATAAATATATATATATAGTGGTTATTTTAGTTTACACACACACACACACACACACACACACACACACACACACACATATATAAATGTATATATAAACTAAAATAAATATATATATATATATATATATATATATATATATATATATATATATATATGTAAACTAAAAAAATAACCACTAAAAAGTGTCATACAAAGTATATATATATATAAATATAAAAGTGAACATAGAAGTCAACACTTAGAGGCGACAGTCTGTTTTATGCTATATGCAATATATATGTGATAATCCTAAGGAACCAGGCAAACCTACCTAGGTTTCACCTAAACGTATCGTCCGGGCGAAGCTGGCTTCCTCCTGACGATCCGTTTAGGTGAAACCTAGGTAGGTTTGCCTGGCTGCTTAGGATTATCTTAATTTTTGCTGTACTTCGTGCATTGAGCACTCTATGTAGTTGCCTTTTTTACACGTTTTGGAGTTTTTTTTTCTTTGGACTTTGAGCTTGAACTCTGGACGATTGTTTTCCTTTAGTTTAATGTTCTTGGTTCTTTCTTTTTTATTCCTCATTTTCCTTCGGTACCGATTTGTTTTATTACAAGTCGAACGATCCAAGTTTTTTCAACCATTTACATATATATATATATATATATATATATATATATATATGTGTGTGTGTGTGTGTGTGTGTGTGTGTGTGTGTGTGTGTGTGTGTGTGTGTAAACTAGAAATAACCACTAAAAAGTGTCTTATAAAGTCTTGCATTAATTTTGGTGGGGGCGGGTGGTGCCAATTTTGGCGGGGAAAGACAACAAATGGCGATTTGTTTAATGGGTTTGACCGTAAGACTATCGAGTAAAGTAAAGGTTATATTTTGCTAACCTCAATTCGGTTACCACCCAATGAATTAGTCTCCCGTTTAAGAAGTTCTTTACCTAGTTTGCCTCAAATTATCGTCTGTTTCCATGCGATAATTGTGTATTTTTCTTATTTAAAAATCGTCATTTTCATCATTCTTAATTTCAAAGTATTTTCTAGCCCATTCTCACATTTTGAATTTTTCTGTGTCAAATTCTTTCTTTCTTTCTATCTTTTTTTCTTTCTTTCTATATTTTTGTTTAAAATTCTCTCTCTTTTAATTTCAATCGTAACTTTTACTTTTCCCATGTATCGACTAGTGCTTTTATTTTCAATTTAAAATATGAAAATCCAATTTATTTTCAATTTAAAATATGAAAATCCAATTCATTGGCGCCATATACATTCCTTTCTTTTATATAGATTTTTTCTTTCTGGTTTTCATTATTTTATTTTTCGCCGACTTTTTCTCCTTATAATTTTTTTCTTCTGATTTCTTTCACTTTTCTTGGTCCTTTTTTTCTTTTTCTATCTAGGCTAAACAATCGTTTTTTTCTTTCTTTGTGATTCATATTATTTTTTTCATTCATTTATTATTTTTCTTTCTTTCTTTTTCTTTTTCTTTCTTTCTTGGCTACACAATTGTTATTTCTTTTTCTTTCTTTGTCATTCATATTATTTTTTCATTCATTTATCATTTTTCTTTCTTTCTTCTTTCTTTCTTTCTTTTACACATTCTCTTTTGTTTTTGTCTTTCTCCGCCTTTTATGCATTTCTCTTTTTACTTCATCTGCCCCACCACCATTATTTATTATTATTATTATTATTATTATTATTATTATCGTTTCTGTGTAACATTTTTCATTTCTTCTTCTCCCTTTTTTCTTATGTTCTTTTTCTTTCTTTCTTTCTTTCTTTCTTTCTTTCTCTTCATTTATAAGATTTTCTTATCCTCCCCTTTTCTACCAATGTGTTAACTTTTCCTTTCCCCACTATCATTATCTGATGTTTTCCGAATGTTTGCTTCCTAATTCCAAATCTTCAATTTGTCCATTTTCTTTTTGTCATCTCTCTCCAAATAGCCATTAACACCAGTTTTATTTTTTAATCTGTATTCGTCTCCTCCTTACATATTTTATGATCCGATTCGCCATATCATTTTTTTTTAAGTTCTTTTCATTTGTCCTGAATGCAGTTTTCATTTGCTTCTTTCTCCGTCCATTTTCCTTCTCATGTTTAACATTCTTCTCTCCCTACCCACCCGATCTTTCTCAAGTTCCCTCCCATCTGCTTACCGCTGTTTCACGAGAGAGACATTAAAATCTCAGTCCTGTTGGCGAATCTTTATCTTTCCGCCAAGCTCATTAATTTCTGGTTGGAATTCCGAATTCGACCAACAAATTAAGGAAGCAGTTTTGCATTTTCCCCGTTTCACTTCGATTTTTCATTCTTAAGTCATTAAAATGGTTTCCGTCACGAAGAAACGTTGACAAAATGGCATAGGAGGGAGGGATAAAGAGAAAGAGATTTAGGAAGGGCGATGACATGAGAAAAGTACAGCTTGCCAAAGGTGCAAGAATATCTTGTAACGCGATCTTCTCATGGGAAACAAGAAAATTTTAAATCTACTCTAATTGGGAAGGATATTCTTATTAGAGAGAGTAGCAAATGCAAAACAATACTTAATGTTCTAAGGCGTTATGATTGAACTGCTGAACATTCAGGCTAAAATATTTTTCAGCATTTAATCGCTAAAAGCAAACTAAATTATAGAAACGTAGCAATAGATTGATTAACCCACTATCACTGTTCTATACAATATATCTTTTCGTTCATTTTGCTTATATTTTCGTTGCTCACGTGTTCTACACATTGTATTCTCATCATAAGTTTATAGAAATACATCTCTGTCGCTCCCAGTCTCTCCTTCATCTGTAAGGAAATTGTCTAGCATCTAGTGTCATAAAGGAGGGTATATATGACATAGCTGTTTAGCACTCTTTTGTATCAGAAAGAAACAGTTGACACTTTTGGGATATATTTTGTTTTGTTTTTTTATGAGAAGTGTTTCTAATATCTTTTAAAAATATTCTATTAGAAGCACCTCTCATTAAAAAAAAAAAAACAACAACAAAAGTACAACAACTGATCTTCCCTTAATAGCATCTAATCTAAACGGGGTCCAAACCACTTGGTGATGTTTAGAAACGAAAAAAAAATCACTAACAATGGAATAACTACTACTACTACAAAAAAATACCTCTCAAACAAGAAAACAAAACAAAAAATATATTAACAATCCTCATTATCACAAAAATTAACTCCACCCCTTGAAAATGGATAAAGTAATTTCCAAAAGTGCTCAGAACATGATTGAAAATTTCTCCCAAGACTTAATCAAAAAAAAAAAAAAATCAGGGACACAAGAAAAATTGAATAAAAACTTACAAAATATTCCTTGTCAGCCATATTTAAGGAAACATGCGCGCGCGCGCGCACGCACACATACATACATACATACATACATACATACATACATACATACATACATACATACATACATACATACATACATACATACATACATACATACATACATACATACATACATACATACATACATACATACATACGTGGAGGCACGGTGGAGTAATGGATAGCGGCTTGGATTGAGTAATCGGAGAGCCGAGTTCGAATTCCTGTCGAATCCATTACATTCACTTACGTGCCTTGGGAAAGGTATGAATCCTCTCTCCAGCAAGACAGACTGGGTTCTATAGTCTTGGATGGCAACTGGTCTAGGAGAAAGAAAATTCAGAACTTGCGGATGGTCGTTTGTGGACCTTGTGGCACGTAATGCACCAGATCTCTGTATTCGGACCTTCAAAAAGTGTGGATGGTTCTGCACATAATCAAATCTCATGTGCTGGTGTCGGGGAAATGATCTGCTTGGCCCTCATATGTCGAATTCGACGGGATATATATATATATATATATATATATAGATAATAGACTCGTTTCGAAAAACCCTCGAATTTTTGATTTGCTAATCAAATCAATCTCGAGGGAAAAAAGGTTTTAAAAAAAGAAAGAGCTACAAACATGAACTTCTGCCGACAAAAAAATCGCACAGATGCAGGTCTGAAGCTCAAAGAAAAAACCCCGATACGAGTAACAACTAACTAACAAAAGAGCTCAATACAACCGTAGAGCAGACCTAGCCAAACTTTCCCTGACGATCCGTTTAGGTGAAACCTAGGTAGGTTTGTCTGGCTCACTAGGTATATATATATATATATATCTTTATCTTTTATTTTCATTTACTAAGTACTTTCGATCATCTTCAGGGGTGCAAGTAGTACAAAACTATATGTTGTTCATTAATACAAGTATTTATACAAAGTTGTACGTTGTTATTCATCACCGTAACTTTTTTTCATTATGCTTTAAATGCAAAACGGTTGACAATGTGCTGAACGTTCATTAGAACTTGCAAACTTGAAGACGATCTTGGAAGAAGATCGAAAGTACTTGGGAATGAAAATAAGGAAATTTAAGCAGCCCTAATGTCCCCAGGAAATATGATATATAATACATGTTCAACTGAAAAATCCTTTGGTTCCCTGAAAGATTATGATTTCACTTCGGGAGTCATGCGTGGAGATGTTTTGTAGAACTTATAGGCGTAGTAAGCCCAAGAAGTTATAAGTTGAGGTACCGTACCTAATATGTATATAGGAGAGAAAGCTATTAATTTCTCAGAATGACATGTAACACTTTCTCAGATCAAAGGGCAACATTTCAAATACAAGGAAAGACGGTGTATACATTATGAGAAAAACAAGAGAGATTAAGAAATTAGTTCAAATAAAGCAATATACAGGGTGAGATGGGTAAATTGCCGCCTTTTTATATTTTTGATTTCGCGCATGCGCGCTATTTGTTTTTGATTTTGTTGACTTCACAGTATAGTAGGATCAGCTGGGCATCGTTTGTGAGAAAAAGAACACCATGACGCAATTCACTCTACCAGAAATTTAGAAACGGCATCTTTACTGCTTGATATTCGCACCGGAAGTTCCAATACGAACATTTTAGAATGTTTGGGTGTCAATCTGAGGACAGTGCAGAGGATTCGGAAAGAGTTGGATGAGTTTAATGACGATTACGAAGGTACAGCAGCTCAGAAAACTCACTCTGATCTTTCTGATAAGAAAAGAACTCTCGAATTTGTTGGTGTGGGCCTCAGTCTCAGCACGGAGTGCCTTGAGGAGGTAGGTCATGAGGGTGGCTACTGGAAGACCCTATGTCTGGTAACATGACTCTGCACCATGCCACACAATTTAAAGAAACCTAGTTATGGCTGTCAGATAATTTCTGCAACCACATCACCCCTTAGATCTGGCCACCTAACTGCCCAGACTGCAACGCCCTTGGCTATTATATATGTTAGACGCAGTTGAGCCAGCGACCAACAAAACTCCTTGTAACACCAAAGTTGAACTGAAGGCAAGGATTATGGCAGCATTCACCAACTTAAGCAAGGAAGCTGTCCAGAAGATTTGCAGGAGATTCCGAAGTCGTCTGGAGGCTGTGGTTGAAGCCAATGGCGATTTGATTGAATAAACTTACATTTTAGTATATCTAGATATTTTGGGGGTAATTGCCGTAAATATAACTGTTAAAATGACATGTCCGTGTTATTTTCACTTTTGCGTAATTTCGGCGACAATTTATCCATCGCATCCTATATAATGATTAGAACACCACCTTTTATTGATGACTGAGTCATTTTCTACGGTTTATCAACCCGTTGCAGTTTATTTAAAGCCAGAAAATATTTTTAGATAGGTGGAATTTCTTTTTGAGATAATAATGGTTTAGTGGCAGTGATTAATCTATAGCTAGGGAGAGAAGATTGTTATGGTGAGCTATCTACATTAGAATGATCTCTTCCTCCTTCATAAATACTAACTTGCAAGACTTCCTAAGCAGGCAGTTGACACGGAGTTCCTGACTGTGTGCAACTCCTGTCGAACTCTCTGCTTTGGCAGAGAGGAACCCGGACGAGGCTTTGCCGAAGGGCAAGGTTTCACCCAGAGAGGCAGACAGGCCCTGAACCCGTCTAGGCGGGTTCAAAGGGAATATTTTTGGCCGAGCCTATGGACTCGGAGAAACGTACGTTAAACTCGGCCTTGTGCCACATAAGTCCCACGTGGCGGGGACTGTTAAATATTGGCAGCCGAAACGAAGTGTAACCTGACAGTTCGGATAGACACTTCTATCTGCTGACTAATAACACTCTTATTTTGTATATATGTTCTGTTATTTCAATACACTTTTTCAACCTACCTTCTTCTTTCCGTGTCTTTCTTTCTGGCCCCTAACAAGCAAAAACAAAGAGGAACACCTCATTCTAAAAGATCAAAACGAAAAATCGATATGTTTAGAAAATTTAGTGAATTTGATCTTCTTCTTCTTCTTCTTCTTCTTCTTCTTCTTCTTCTTCTATATGCCACAACCGTTCAGGGTATAGGTGATCATGGCTCTCCATGGCTTTGATACCCAGGCCTTCAAAATGTTGAGTGTATTTTCAAAATGACATAATATCAAGTGATCCTTCAACACTTTCCTATTTACATTATTTGATTGATTAAAACCCTTTTTTATGGCTTATCAACCCTTTACAGGTTTGTTTGCATTATTCCATTTAATCAAAATTAAGATTTATTCCGGAATAATATTTGTGTAATCAAGCTGACGGCAGAGTGTAATGCAAACACAGACTTACTGATCCCCTTATCAACAGTTTCAGCTACCCACAGTCAATATGTGAAATAAACAATTCATAACTTTTACTTTATGGATTTATATCTCAAGAGTAATGGCGTTGGTAATTCGGACATAACCAAAATAAGATCCTGAAAATGCTTCATTTAAATGAAAAGGTGAAAGTTCACGATTTACGAAGAAAATAAAATCTTATATGCGCAGATCATTGCTAAGACCGACAATAAGAATGTATCTTCTATTCGTCACATAAATGTTATTACAGAATATATTGTTCTGTCGTTCTTACTAGTCCTCGTTTTTAAGTAATGCGATTAATTAATAAATCAAACTTTATCTCCTATATGTAAAGGATAAACAATCTACAAGGAATGTTCTGAAAATAACGTCTCTTATTTTATAGTGTCAGCCCACACATGAACTCACACTCTCTGGGTCCTGTCACTAGATCTAACCAACACCTTTATCCACTATGCCATGTGTCCTTGAGGACATTTGTGTATGAATTTCTGGGTATTATAAACCTAATGTCTTCAGCAACCAATTTTTTACTAGTGCTCATATTGCAATTTTTTTCTGTTATCATTTATCTTCTTACCAGAGCTCATATTGCAATTTTCGTTGTTATTATCGCTTTTCTCTGGCACTCCTTACTACTGGTTCCCATAATGCATTCATTTCTAAGCTTGGTCGGCTCAGGAGATTTTTGTGGCCTAGTATATGTGCTGATTCCTTAAGTTTACGAATTTTCCAATGGTGTTCTTTGTCTATGATCTCAACCTGATCCCACAGAGGGCGGTGATCACATATGGAGGAGGCGGAAGGAAGAAAGATTGAACCTTACCGCCAATATTCCATAGTTTCTGATGTAATAGAATAATCTGTCATCCCCATGTGTGACTACAATTCAAGTCAACGGACTACAGAGACTAGCTGAAATCTTTTCAGCTGTGCTGTCAAACTCTCTGCTCGATACCAGACGAGGCTATGCCGAAGGGCAGAGTCTCGTCCGGGGAGGTACCGACCCAATCCCGTTTATGTAGTGTCAACGGGGACTTTTAGGCTGAGCCTACGGGCTCGAAAACCCCACATTAAATTCAGCCTTGTGCTACATGTGACTGCGTGGGTCACTTGCTAGATACACTAGCTGAAATCTTTTTCAGCTGTACTATCGCACTCTCTTCCGGAAGGCAGGGAGGAATTCGGACTAAGCTATGCCGAAGAGCAGAGTCTCATTCGGGGAGGTAAACAGAACCGAACCAGTTTATACGGGTTCTAAGGGAAATTTTTGGCCGAGCCTACGGGCTCGGATGTCCTACGTTAAACTCGGCTTTGTGCCACATCTAGACTCGAGGTGGGGTTGCTATACATATTGTCTAACTGGAACCTGTTCCAGTTGTGCTGGTCAAACTCTCTGCCTTCGGACCGAGAGGATCCCCAGACTAGGCTATGCCGAAGGGCAGAGTCTCATCTCGGGGAAACAGCTACCCGACCCCGTTTGTTGTGCTGTCGAACTCTCTGTCTTCGTGCAGAGAGGGAAGTGGACGAGGATGCGCCGAAGGGCAGAGTCTCGTCCGGGGAGGTAAACAGACCCGAACCCGTATATGCGGGGTTTACAGGGAATTTTTGGCTGAGACTACGGACTCGGATTGCCCACGTTTAACTCGGCCTTGTGCCATATTTACCCTCGTGGGGGTGGGGCTAGTAAATATTGACTAGCTGGGATCTGTTACTCAGCTCTTAGCTGTTGTCGAACTCTCTGGCTTTGGGCAGAGAGGAACCCGGATGAGCTATACTGAATTTTTGGCCGAGCCTACGGGATCGGATTTCCCCACATTAAATTTGGCCTTGTGCCACATCCTACCCATGGGGAGTTTGGTAAATATTACTAGCCGGTATCTGTTGAGTACGACTCAGATTTACGCGAGAACTACCGACCTTCCAATAGTAGCACTCACTACTAGATTGACTTGCGACGACCTTGTGAATAACTGTTACTGGTTGTTTACAATAAACTTCTACTTATTTAATCCATCTTGTTTTTCAAATATATATTCCTATTAGCATGGAATATAACAGTTTTCTTTTCTTTTGTCTTGTTACAGATAGCAGCTGAGCGGCATTTTTGTAAAATGATGTCTGACATGAGAATACGTACGAAGCAGAAGCCTGTCACAGAATTTTTCCATGCGGAAAAAGGTGCCTGTTGACATTCACCGACACTTGCTGAACGTTTACAGTATCCAAACAAGGGATGCGAGCACAGTTATGCTGTAGATAATTCGTTTCAGAACTGGTGATAGCGATGTGCGTCATACGGCACGTTTTGTGTGGTCGTGTATAGGCTTTTGTTTTTCGATGGTTGAAATTGGTAGCCAGTAGCGATGACTATGTAGAAAAACTGCGTTTTATCTAACGGTATTCTTGATTTCAATGTATCTGTTGTAGATTCCCTGGAAATAAATATTGGGCATTACTCTCCCTCCAGCTATGGGTAAAATAGCAGGACAGACTGGGTTCTATATCCTTGGATGGCAACTGGTTTAGGAGAAGGACAACTCTGAATTCAAAAGCTGCGGAGGGTCGTTTGGGGACCTTGTGGCACTTAGTGCACCAGGTCTCTGTATTCGGCCCTTCAAAATGTGTGGATGGTCCTGCACGAAACCTTCACCACTATAATCAAATCTCATGTGCTGTTGTCGGGCTGTCGATTTTCTAGGAATTGATCTGCTTGACCCTCATACGTCGAATTCGACGGGAGAGTCGAGTATATATATATATATATATATATATATATATATATATAGAGAGAGAGAGAGAGAGAGGGGGGGAGAAAGAAAGAATTCGACACTATGAAAAGTTTCAGGTATTTTGGAACAATCTCTAAAGGCCAGGTGAGAAAACTAATGTGGATACTTCTTGTGGTTGTGGCTATGCACCATACCTGTTGTTGAACACCCGCTTTTATTAAAGCTTGTATTAAAGCTGTAAAAATGGACAGTTTTAAAAGTATATATAAATACATGCAGATAATAAAACAAGGATGAGGAACAATAAGAAAAAATACACAGTATATAGAAGGGAGCCAAAAAACTATAACAACAAAAGAAATAACAAAAAATAGCTAAACGGTTATCTAATCCCGGCTCTTCAGGGCTAATGGCGGACAAAACTCCTTTAGACCAATATTTCTAAACATTACTCTGGTCGTGACTCCCTTGAATCTCCTTGAGTTCTTTATGGCCCCTGATGCTAACTTGAGTTCTTATCCCCCTAGTCCCTCCCACAGTCCCTCAACTTAATTCATCTTGGGAAATAGAAATATTAGAAATTGTAGTTTGTGGATAGTACTATGGCATCAAAACACTAACTCTATTTCTAAATCAAAGAATAATATTTGGATAAATATTTTATTTGAATAAACTCATTTATTTATAAAACAAAAACTACATGTACCATCAGCTCTATCTTGTATGGTTTCAATGGGATCCCTATGACTGGTGCAAGGCTGCCAAATTGTTAATGTTTGGCTTGTAAGCCGTCAGAAAAAGATGTAAATCGCCTCTTTTTTCTACGTCAAGGCGATTTCAAGTCTTTGACAGCAGATGCATCATCTGACTGAAACCAGATTCAACCAAGTAAGATGTGGGAATAGCGAGTAAGAGCAACTTCACATCTTTCCAGAGTAGTGGGTAATTCTTATGCATTCATCCACAGCTTCTGGTATCATTCACGCTTGAACCTCGCTTGAGCTGCTTTGTTATTTTAAAGTTCAATAAAAGTTCCTTGTAGGGCGATATCAACTTCAGATGCATCAGCAATGAAGGGATCCACAAACCAGAGCGGCACTGTCATTTGGTGTAGATCAGAGAAACGAGTTTTCATATCATTATACAACTGCTTCAAATGATCAACATACATAGCTAGGTCATCATCAAGCAGCTCGGTGGATATATTTGCTAAGGAAGAAAACTGTGCAAACTCCCGTTTCCCAAGGTTCAACCAGAACAGCTTTTGTTTCCCGTTAAATGCGTTAATTGCCTCCTTGCAGGAAAACGGGGTGGAGTCATTTCTTTGGCACCCTCTATTCTGAATATTTAGCGTTTCAAATATGTTAGACAGGTAGAAAATATCACTCTTTGCAGTTTTTTTCCAAGTTTCATTCAAGAAACAACTAACACTGCTCTAAAGTGCAAGGAAACAATGTAGGCAATTATCCTTGGACAGCCACCTGACTTTAGTGTGCAACACAAGTCGTTCAAATTCTTCACTGTTCTTTTCACATAATTGATGAAAGAGTCGAGCTTGCAGTGCATTTTTTTATCAAGTTGACAGCCTTGATAATATGCATGAGTGCTTCATGCAGATGTCCTGTTAGGTGTTTGGTGATCAGGTACTGCTGCTGAACAAACACAGTGCACACAAACCACATTAAGAACAGATTTTCTTTTTACAGAAACACTGAATCTCCGATGCCTTCCAATTATAGCAGCAGCGCCATCTGTTACACAAACCACAATGTTCTTGAATATAATGTTGTTGTTCTCAAAGCAGGCCTCAATTTTTTTGAAGATGGATTCAGCTTTAGTGTCAGTCGTTAGTTTCAACACTAAAAGTAGTTCTTGACATATATCAACATCAAGAAACCTCACAAATGCCATCAAAAAAGTAGAATTATCAGGTAAAGTTGATTTGTCGAGTTGAAATGGGGACTTTTTCACCTGCAGTTTTGATATTAATTGGTTTTAGATATCAGCTGCTATTTCATCAATGCGTCGTAATTCTGATGAGTTGCTCAGAGGGAATAAAACTAGTTACCCCTTTTGGACTCATGTCTGTTGAAATCACTTCAGCCACCGCAGGCATGATCAGAGATTCACCAATAGTCTGAGGCTTACCAGCATTTGCAATCAAATTTGCTATCTTGTAAAAAGCCAATATTCCTCTGTCTGCTTTTGCCGCTTTTTGGTTAAACATGATTCCTTGCCATCCTTCTTTGGAACTCATCACGTAACTTCTTGAAGAAATCTAGCGACTTTTCTTTTTTGCCTTTATGCGCAGTCTCCAGATGTTTTTTTTTTTTCAATTTGAGAGCGAGGCCATGCATAGCAGACATGTAGGCATTGTACAATTTTGTTGGGACTTAATGAACCCATAAGCAAGATATTCAACAGAATATTTTCTTAGTTGCACTGGCCATGTTTATTTAAATTAAAAACAATTTTTTTTAAAAAGGTTTAAAAAAAATCACGAGGTTGGTCTCAAATGTTTTCCCATATTTCATCTTTTGATTTTTGGTAATTATTTAAAATCGACAAATCTGAAAAAGAATTGATTATCTCCCTTTGTATTGCCGTGTACATGCCGATGATTAACTGAATCGGAAACTAAAATAGCTAGAGAATCATTCTATTTATACAGAATCAAAAATAGCAAAACAAAATATTTTAGTAATCTTAAGAAAATCAGGGAATATACTCAATGAAAGATTAGCAAAAAAGTGAATTAAAATTAAATGTGTTAATTACAGAAAATTAACAATTACAAAAAGAAAAGAAAAAATTGGTGAAAACGTTAATTTAAACTTAAAATTATAAGTTTAAAATTTTAAGAAATTAAAAACTAAAAACGGCCATTTTGCATGGAACAGATGAAAAAATTACAATAAATAAATATTTATGTTAAAATGCTTTAGATTAATTTAATATTTAACTTAATAATAAATTTAATATTTTATTTTAAATAATAATTATTAATTAATAATACACTATATATATATTTAGTTGGTCTAAATTTTCTTTGCCTCCTCGTGCCCCCCCCCCATTTTCAGACTTGGTTTTGTGGTACTTTAACATAACATGACCTCAAAGAGAGCCATGTGGCCCAGGTTGAGAAACTTTGATTCAGAAAATCATTTATCAGACTCTGTAAAGTGACGTCACTGAACCGAGAATGAAGAGATTTACTAAAGAACAAGAGTCACATCAATTGAACACATCTCACAGTAATATAAGAAAAGGTTAGCACATGTAAATAAAAGAGAAAATAATGATATAATCAAGGTGATAACTTTCCACACTGCCTTAAAGAAAAGAATTGGAAGGAAACTCACATCAGTGGTAGAAATAATGATAACTGTCGGCCTGAAAATTTGATTTTCCGAGAAGCAAGATATGATAAAATTCAACCAACAGTTACGCTAGCTGTTCGATCATTGATTGCCAAATGTTTCCTTATAAGGAAACGGTTAATTTCATCATTACCATTATTATGTCAAAACCCAGACAATATTTTCCAGCTGATCCTAATCGTTTGTTAAGAAAATAAATAAAAACAGAAGCATAACTGATTATTACAAAAAATAAAAAATAAAAAATAAAAGTGGTTTTCATCACAGCGCTGTTACGTCCCGGACAGTACAGGCGTTTCTACTTGACATAACAAGCTTCCTTGGTACTGATTCGAATTTATGTATTGACTAAAGTTATTTTTTTTTCCAAAATTCTAACAATTTAATAATAAGAAGAACAATATATTGATTTGAAACGTTTCGACAAGTAGCAACAAAGAGTAAAATATACACACCAAAAACGTGTGGAAAAACACACATCAATTCATACAGTTGTATTAACGCAAATGAAAATAAAAAAATATAAAATCATAACATGAGAATATGGGTTACTATGGAAACTTAATCTCCTAATACAGACGCTTGCTTGTTTACGTGCGCTGAAGGAAAGCTAAACTCTGTAAAGCGAGAGAAGAGAGTAAGATGCGTCTAAATAAAGCAGGTGTTTGGAGCAGGTATGGATGGTGACATGTAAAGCGATGATCGCTGACATGATGACGCAGAGGATGTCAAGTGGTAGCCAACAATATGGCAGAAAATGCATTCATCAAACCGACAAAACAACGAACCTCTTCAACTGGATAGAACAACGAGAGAGTTTTCTGAAGCAGCCTGTAGGCAGTGTGTGTGTGTGTGTGTGTGTGTGTGTGTGTGTGTGTGTGTGCGTGCGTGCGTGCGTGCGTGCGTGTGTGTGCGTGCGTGTGTGTGTGTGTGTGCGTGTGTGTGTGTGTGTGCGTGTGTGTGTGTGTGTGTGTGTGTGTGTGTGTGTGTGTGTGTGTGTGTGTGTGCGTGTGCGTGCGTGCGTGCGTGTGTGTGTGTGTGTGTGTGTGTGCGTGTGTGTGTGTGTGTGTGTGTGTGTGTGTGTGTGCGTGCGTGTGTGTGTGTGTGTGTGCGTGTGTGTGTGTGTGCGTGCGTGTGTGTGTGTGTGCAATATACAATCATCGATGAACAAAAAAGAAAAAAAGTTATTCCTGCAAACCTGACGCGACACCATTGCAAAGCAACAAACATTAAAAAAAAAAAAACGCGGAAAGTCGAATATGTAGACCTATTTAACAAATCATTACATTAATTAACAGGTACCATTAACAGGTACCATTATCTCTGCGGGTTTTTTTTTTAAGATCCAGAGACGGATAAGCAATGTGATTGGTCCTGATCTGGCATCTCGTCTACAGTCGCTCTTTCACAGACGTGCTTCCCTCTGTCTTTTCTACAAATACTTTCACGGTAACTGCTCCGACGAGCGACATTCGTTTTCCGTTCAGTGGCGCCACACTACAGAGTCTGATAAATGATTGTCTGAAGCAAGATTTCTTAACTTGGGCCATATGGCTCCCTTTGAGGTCATATGATATGTTAAGGTACCACAAAGCTAAGTTTGAAAATTGTGGAGGGGGGGGGCACGAGAGGCAAATAAAATTTAAGACTCACTAAATATAGTGATTTTACAAGCATAGCTTAGATGAGGTACAAGATCGAAAGCAGGGGGCACACGGTAAGAATCGAACTCACTATTCAATCGTAATTGTTCTAGCGAGACAAATTTGCTAACCATCTGTTTACAGAGGGAAGGAACACGGGATCTGATATACAAGGACTCTAGAACCTTGAAGTGATATGAGGAATGGGACCAATACTTCTGGCTCTTCTATTGCAGAGCATGTAATAAATAGCAGGAATTGTGCTTCTGATTTTAGTGCTGACCGTTTTTCGATTTTATCTAGGTCCCATTCATCATATATATATATATATATATATATATATATAACGTTAAATACGACGGACAAGTAAGTTTTATTTAGGTTTTCCAACGTTATTACATTTCTCCGTCTGGTAGATAAGAGGAAGTACAAAAACTGTCTATATCATCCATTGACCCTAGCTTTTCATCCACTTCCTTAGCTATTTTCAGTTATTTTTATTATCTGTGTGATTTTAATACTATTAGAAGCGTTTATTCCGAGCGTTCATGTGTTGAGCACGACTGGATTTCGAATAGGCATCTTTTATTTTTAAAAATCCTTCGGCACGCCGCTCCCATTGTTAAACAAAGTGAGGTTGATAATAGGGGAAAGACGTTTGATATATAGAACCGTTCTTATAGCAAGATGTTTTCGGTAATTTGATTTACGTAGAATACGTCTGTGTTTGAAGTCGTTCGGAGTCAAGTTGCTACATTGACGTAGGGCAGGGGTCAGAAAATCATTCGACCCCTCGGGCCGGATCGTGTTATAATGACGGGTCGCGGGCCGGACGAAGGCCATTAATGAAAAATTAAGGAAAATTACATATGCAGACCCCTGTCAACCTTAATATTTAAAACCATAATGAAAATAAACATTGATAAATCAGAAAAACTAAAGAAAATCTAAAATTAAAAAACACCTAACAAAAATTACTTTTCCTCAAGGAACGTCAAAATACTTCAAAGTGAAAAAAATCAACCGAAGTGAAATGGATGAAATTATGACGTGTAGGTTTGAAACTGTTATTGAAAATTGTTCCACAAATGAACCACACACACACACACACACATCAAACAAAAACGAAGCACATATACCCATACATACGAATACAAATAGTTGCAAACATATACACTTACGTACGTACACATGCGGTATCATCCACACATTCATGAGGCATGTATGTATAATGCGCATATGTTTAACTGTCTTTAGATTTCTGCTACCTCGCATGTCAGTCCCTCCCTGGCCTCTTTCACTTAACCTTTCCTTTCGCTTCTGTTATCTTTTAATGTAGCCAAGGGTCATAACAAATATGTATCCATTATTTGACATTAAACGTAGGCAATGCAACCTGGTAAAATAAGTCTCATGAAAGATAACTGGCAGATAGTCTAATATTTTTAGTGCACTGAGATGTGTAGACATTCTATGGAAAATGACATATAACAAATTTCATTTGAAGGTCGTTTCTCATGTTAAAAATAGAGTCATTGGTAATCAGGCGCGCGGGCCGGTCAAAATGACTTCGCGGGCCGGAGGTTGCCGACCCTTGACGTAGGATGTTGTTCAGAGATTGATCTCATGATAACGATCACCCTATGTACATAATCGGAACAGCAGTGTAACTTTTTTCAGGCCGCTTTGGAATTCAGGTGTTTCTTTCTCTTAGACTGGTTACTGGTTATCTTAGGATAACACGGTACTAGCAAGATGGTAGCAGAAAAGTTCTATCGATAATTCATGGTTTCAGATAAATATAAAGACCGAGATAGATAAGAGATTTGAAATGTGAACAAAGAAAGAAAGAAAGGAACAGACTAGAATAAATATGATAAAACGTAGGAGGAAACAGATAAGAACGAGAGAGAGAGAGAGAGAGAGAGAGAGAGAGAGAGAGAGAGAGAGAGACTGCCTGATTCAGATATATATCTAGATAGATAAATATTGGTAAAAAAATGTATGACAAAGAGGAAAAAGTTTACTTAAGACGTGTTTCGTCCTTCGGGACTTCATCGGACTAAATTTGTTGGTAGAACCTCACATACGCACTAACGAGAGGTGCTGGTGATTTTAGATTTTTATTTTATCTATCCCAATTTATTTAGAGTCTTTATCTTTTTCTTTCCATCACTTTTGTCAGTAGGTATCAAACACTGTGATAATAGATCTGCCAGGAATGGTGAAATGTTGTATGATCCAGGGTACAAATTTACTGTAGTTGACCTTGTGATTAATGCTTTCTCTAGACATTTACATCATAGTGAATTGTTTTCTCCTTCGATCAGAGTAGCATTTTTTATGTCAGAATTGTGGTCAGTCTCGCAACCAACGCATTTGATGTATTGTTTTGTAAAGTGTCCCTTTTGTGTTCATATAATTTTTATTTAGATTTCTTGAGGTTTCTCCTATGTATGTTTTGTGATAATTATTACAAGCAATTGAGTAAATTCCTTCATGTTTTAGCATTGCTTTGTTTAGTATTGACTAAGTCTTTTATTGTTTTGGATGTAGTAGCAACAAATTTCAGATAAATTCTTTTCGATTGGAGATGTGATAGAGTTAGTTGGTTTTCCACTTTATCATACATTTTTCCCCAATATTCCTTGATATATAAAAATGTATATCGTTATTTCATAGATAAATATATATGAAATCACTGAGAGACATGTAAAGAGAGATAATCAATAATTGTAATATGCTTCCTCATATTAGATATAGTTGCTATTTAACTAATTACTTGACATTACTAACAAGTTTTTTGCTAAAAATGTTCTCAGTAATTGTTATCTAGTAGTAATTTAGGTCTTCACATGTCCACCCCCAGTCTTTGACCGCAGTCACATGGTTGACAGCCCTGGTATAAGGATCGCCTTGCTATAAATAAAATAGCCAATGTTATTAGAGAATTGAGAATATTCTGCATGATGAATGTTTCTGCTCGGTGGTGCCACCTCTTCTGACACCTGGTCAAAAGCACAACAGGCTAAACACATCACGGGAAAATCTAACATTGTCTAACCCTGACCCCAGACGGTTTCATTGAACTTTTTTTTAACCCAAAATGAGTGTTGGGTTCATCACTTTGAGCCAAATAAAAAGAGGCAATCCATGCGATGGAAACATTCCTCCTTACCTGCACCAAGGAAAACTAATCTTTCATCTGAAGGAAAAGTGATGACATCAGTTTTTGGGAGGCAAAAGGCATTATGATTATCGACACAATGGAGAGTACTATGCCAATATGGCGAGGCAGTTAAAAAGGCCATCAAGATCAAAGGATCATGAAAACTGATGAAAGGGTTCTTGTTTTATCAGGACAATGAGCCAGCACACAAGTCTGAGGTTTCAATGGCTCCTTGTGCTAGACATTAAACTGGTTGATCACCTTTCTTTTGGCCCCATCTGACTATCATCAGATCGCCAAAACTAAAAGACTTGGCTAGGAAACAGTATCGCAGTAATGATGAAAAAAACGCAGTAATTAATAAGAAGAAATTAATGCATGCAAGATTTCACAGTTCTAGCATCACTTCTTTAAAGTCAGCCTATGAATTTTTCAGCCAACGCTTGCACCTAAAAAGAAACAATGTAGTTAATAAGAGTTGGAATTAATTCATGCAAGATTTCACAGCTCTAGCTAGCATCCCTCCTTCATAGTCAGCCTATGAATTTTTCAGCCTATCCCTCGTATGTCATCAATGTTGTTTATTTCATTTATTATTTCCTTGATCTTGTCAGTGCCGACGTCAAATATTTTCCCTTCGTTTAGAAAATCGATGCAATATTCTTTCATTCCCTTAGCTTAATATCATTGTTAAATGTACAATACTTACATGACATTAATATCTGTTTAATTCTGACTGAATCTATTTACTTTATCCAGTCTTTTCGTACCTATCTTGTCACTTCATATCTTCGTTGAATTTGCCACTTGGCTGAGATAGTTGCGCTTGTGTTTTAAATTCCTGCTTAAACCAATTAGTTAGGGAGATGAGATTTTCTCGACTTGAAAGATCAACGCATTACAACATCTTTATTCTTGTGAAAATCAATACGATTGTAAACATACAACGCGACCCTCACCCAAGCTTTTCACCGACCGGACAATGATGACCCTCTCCGTAACATTCCGATTTTTATTCTCGTCAGTGTTCACCGAAAGCTTGATAAGGTCGTCAAGGCAACACAACGAAAGAAAAAATACACGTTGAGAATTAAAAAACCGAAGATTTTTTATATATATATATATATATATATATATATATATATGAAGAAATGTACTCTTAAGGTATGCTATATTTATGGGATAAAGTGCTCAATATCAGAGATAGACCGTGTGTAAATATAAAAGTGAACATTGAAGTTAACACTTAGAGGCAATAGGCTGTTTCATGCTAGGCGCAATTGTCAGGCCACGATCACTGTTCTTTTAATTTAATATATATATATATATATATATATATATATATATATATATACAAGTATAGGATTGGTGTATACGGAATAAATACCAATAGCCAAAAAATACTAATCTTTAAAGAGTGCTCAATACAGAGTAGAGAAAATATAATTTATTAAAAAATTATAACATAAATATATCATAAAATGACTACAAAAATAGCCATTTCGTTTCAACACATCTGGTGTCATATCAAGTGATGGTGTTGAATGTAGAATAAAGTTTTTTTTTATTCTACATTCAACACCATCACTTGATAAGACACCAGAAGTGTTGAAACAAAATGGCTATTTTTGTATTGATTTTATAACATATTTGTTATAATTTTTGAATAAATTATATATATATATATATACGTGTTTTATTTAGGGCTATGTAGGTAGTTGATATTGGGAACAACTTTTGCTATGTCAACTCCTAAGCCATCTTCTCATCTCAACGAGGTGGTTGGCAATGCGAAAACCACAACACAGATATCTCTTGCCAAGGACGGGCTAGCACTTTCTCTGATTCCAAGTATGAATTAACATAGAACCCTACTCGGATATAAAAGACTTCCTGTTTCGTTGCCACTTGATCCGCAATAATCCCTCATCCACCTCTTTATTTAACTCTGGTCTATCAAACAGAATTGGGATCGAGATGAAACTAACTCTTCACCTTCTATGTGGGTGTCCATAGTATCACATTATATTTACCGGTCAAAACAAACTGTATTGATTGCTAATTAACACACTGCCTCCAGTTCACCTGTATTAAATAAAGATGGTAGCTGAACACCGTTGGATCAAGTTAAGCATCTAAAAGACCACGATGAGTGACAATGAACACTACGTGAAACATATGTAATATAGCAGTAAATGTATACCGATAGATCATTTACCATGAAACGGAATTTAGACAGAATTTGGGGTATATATCACTCCATTAGTAATATTCTAGCGAGACTATCTTTCTCTCTCTCGTTACAGCAAAGTTAAGTAGCCTATCAGTTGGGTTTCTACCCTGGCTTGAAGCATTCGGATGTCTAGTCGCACTGAGGAGCTGTGATACAGCGAAACAGTACTGTCTGCGAATGACATAATTTAGCTCTTGAAAGTATATGTCAATTGAGCACTGTTGAGTGATAAGCTAATTCTATAAACAACAGCCACCTGCGTTAATGCAAAGCTCTTCATTAAAATAAATAGAGCACTCAGGCTGATTAGCATTTGTTTATATTCGTAAAAACAATACGCTAGATTTAGTTGTTTCACTCTGCCGAATGAAGATAGCTGTGATACAGCGAAACAGTACTGTCTGCGAATGACACACACATATTTATTATAATTTTATCATATAGACAAAACCATTTTACTCACTACAAAGATGCAACTTCGTTTCTGCATTTCAACTGCACTTCGACGAGTAAAAATCAAAAATGGTTATGAACAATCCTGATTGTAGGCAAGCCGTATGTGAAAGTGATGTATGTGAAAGTGACGTTTCACATACGGCTTGCCTACAAGCAGGATTGTTCATAACCATTTTCGATTCTGACCCGTCGAAGTGCAGTTGAAATTCACTGAAACGAAGTTGCATCTTTGTAGGGAGTAAAATGGTTTTGTCTCTATAATAAATAAATAATTATCGCTCTACTATCGGTATCGAGCCCTCTTTTGGATTAATGCTGTGAACGTTGGAATTTATATATTACTTTCGTTCTCTTCTAAGCACAAATGGCATATTTTTTTGACAAGGCTGAACCCTCGGTCACGATATGGTCACTTATGATGAAATATATATATATATATATATATATATATATATATATATATATATATATATATATTCTGTTTATACGCTATATTTATACAGTTTATTTAAGTAAATGCTCTGTTTTTAATTAAAGAGTATCAATTACATTTACCGGCCTGAATGTTCGAAAAATTTCGTAGAAAATATGCGTTTTCCGACAGTCCGTGTTCCGCATCAGCATTCCGACTTTAGAGTTTCGTAGCCCTCCAGCAATCACCCGTCCATTCGTATAGGACAAAGCAACACCAAGCCTGCCAAGTGGCCCCCTGCCAAAAAAACAAAAAACAAATTAAAATAAAATAAAATAAATGGGAAACCAATAACGGAAACCCAATAAATAAAAGAAAAACAAGAGAAAAACCGACAAAACAAAAGATCAAATGCCTATACAATAATAGACGGTGCCCAATGTCTAAATGATAAAGACAGCTATCACGCTAGCTAGCGATATTACTTAAAAATAGTTTAAATCGCTACTCAATTTTCTCGTTACTGCGATTTTCAGGCGGACAGAACAAAAATTAATCCTAGAAGAAAGGAATGCTTATATTAATAGAATACAGGGGGAAAAGAAGGGAAAAACTGTCTACGCAGGGTGAAAAGAAAATAAGTAAAGAAAAAAAGTGTGTGAACCTAAACAATTCTAACGACTTTAATCTAACCGATTAGAGGGGATAATCCACTAATCTCATGGCAAAGGGCAAAGTATTTGCTTCATACTACACTTACTAAGCAACTTGGACTCTTTATCTAACAGTCTTATGTCGCTGCTTTACTCTAATTTTCATAACCTATTTCACGGCATAATCTACAGTTATCCTGCTTATATATTGCGTGCATTTTGTCAGCAACACGTCTTATTAAAAATAATAATAGATATTTTATGTCTTTTACGTTTATTAATCTTTTTTTCTAAAATGCGAATCTCTTTCGTAAATATGGCTGTTGGAAATGTAAAGAAATATCCAAAATTGATGTTGGATTTAATCTTTCAACTAAAGCAGCGTATTTCTCACATAACTGTCTGCCTTCTAATATATTGGATTTCAACAAAATATAACAACACTTTTGAAACAGCGCGCTGTTTAAAATACCTTTCATATTTCTTCTCTTCTCTTTAATTTTCTAAAACCCTGAAGATGACTCATGTGAGCTTAAAACGAATAAAATGTTTATTCTTTTTATATATATATATATATATATATATATATATATATATATATATATATATATAAGTGAACATTGAAGTCAACACTTAGAGGCGACAGGCTGTTTCATGCTAGACGCAATCGTCAAGTCACCTGACCGGATGATTGTGTCTAGCATGAAACGGCCTGTCTCCTCTAAGTGTTGACTTCAATGTTCATTTCTATATTTACATACGCTCAATCTCTGATATTGAGCACTTTATCCCATAACTATAGCACACCTTAAGAGTATATTTCTTTATATATATATATATATATATATATATATATATATATATATATATTACGCAACAAAATCCAAAATGAGGTGGGGGTAGATCTTTTTGAACCGACGAAAAACTACGTCAGTCTTATTCAACCCCGGTGTATAGACTGAGTTCGTGTCGCAGTTAGAAATTGAACTTTGACATCCGTCGAAAAAATTGGTACAAAATTTATCCATTTTGATGTTTCAGTCAAACGAAAGGCATGAGACCGTGCTTAGTAGAGAGTGGAAGATATTAGCCTTAAAGGGAAGAGGTTTTATAAAATTAAACCCGGATATTAACAGTATGACATTAAATTTGGGTTATATGAAGAATGAAATGTTAATTTGAAACTAAAAGAAGGCCGAAAAGGGAGTTTTATATAAAAAAAAATTATATAGATAGAAAAGGTTAGATTCCTACTTAATAATAATAATAAATAATAATAATAATAATAATAATTATTATTATTATTATTATTATCATAATTATAATAAATTATAATTATGAATAAGATATATTAAAAAAAAGATGGAAAATAAGTCATATTTAGATAATTTATATTAAATTCAAGTAAGAATATGTTATTATTTTATATCAAAAGATAAAGATATATTTAAAAATAAATATGAATAAATAGATAAAACAAATTATAAATGTTTTACCTTTAAAGGTAAGTTAAATAAAGTTATATTAAAAAAACATACAAAATTATATTTAAAAACCTAAACAAATGTCGACATAAAAACAAATTTAAACTTCTATAATATAAATTTTACTTTATTACTTTTTAATTCTCTAACTCTTCAAATGTCGAATGTATAACTAATTCTAATTTCTATATTTCCATTTTTTTCACCATATTTACTATATCTTATAATTGTCCCCTGTTTTAAGAACTCTTTTTCCTTTTATCACTTTCACCTCTTTATCTATCTATCTATCTATCTATCTATCTATCTATTTATTTAATTTTTTTATTTTGTTGTGTAATACTGTTTATATGGTCTGTTATAATAAATACATTGAGCTTTTTTGTGGATCAGTTTTAATATTCTTATATTACTAGGATCCACTTGGCTTATATAGCAACGGATTTATTACCTGTACTATATATATATATATATATATATATATATATATATATATATATATATATATATATAGATAATATTAGTGGAAAATATACATACATATGAAAAATATATCTAAAAAATTTTCCATACATGTATATTTTCAAAAAAAAAATTTTTCCAAGAGGAAGGATCCAGGTAGAACTCAATGTCTAGGACAGAGTAAGGATCCGTAAAAAGGCTTAAACACTAATATTCCATGGTCATAATTTATTCCATTGGAATCGTAAATACGATCAAATCATCAGACCTACAAATTCAAAATGAAAACAGAAAAAAACAATTTGGATCGTATTTACGATTCCAATGGAATAAATTATGACCATGGAATATTAGTGTGTTTAAGCCTTTTTATTATATTTATATATATATATATATATATATATATATATATATATATATATATATATGGTCAATTTATAACCCGGTAAAGACTATCCTCAAATAGCATGCGCATCTCTCTTTTTCTCTTACTGTCTCATATATATATATATATATATATATATATATATATATATATATACACAATCAATTCTACCAAGCAAGGCGATAATGCCACTAAGACGCAACGGGATATTAGGAGTGAAAGAGAATGAGGAGATTTTAAATGGAATCGCAAACCTAATTCTGAACTAGAAACAAGTGATAAACCGCTAATCCTGTTAAAAAAAACCGGGAAGGAGTGTGAACTGGATGACAGCCCACTTATCTACTCCGATTGAAAGAAAATAAGTAGTAAATAACATTCAGCATTTAAGTGGAGACGTTAGAAGGATAGAGTTGCAGTAGAGTTTAGAAGGAACCAGAAACCCAATGTTGAACGAGAAAAAAGAGATAAACCTCTACCCTTGTCTAATATACCGAGATGGTGTATGAACTGGACGATAAGTTAACCTATCTACTTATATATATATATATATATATATATATATATATATATATATATATATATATAAAAGAAATATAATGTAGTGGTTCCAACGAGAGAAAAGTATGTATATTAAAAAGAAGAGAAGAGAGGTGCCGCAAACGTTTTTGGTTGTAGTGTGGATTTATTTAGAAAAAATATTACGCTTTGTTTTACATAATTTCACGACACGTGTTTCTGGTCTCGCGACCGTCTTCAGGTAAAAGTGGAGATTTCCACATATTATTAAAAATAATAATTAATTTTTCCTCATGTTCAATGTTAAATATTCTCGATATGAAACATTTTCTGTTTGTGTGTTGGTAATCTGAATTTCCCTCTTGAAATGGCAATGAAGAATTCTGCGCGAAGGGTCATAAAACAATTAAGGTTGGTCCAGCGAGATGATAAATTAGTTATCGGCATTTTATCTTTTAATGTTTTACTGACCCCTATGTGTTCTTGGATCTGTTTCCATTTTGGTGCGTTTCTGTCAGCATGCGTGTATATATGCGTGCGTATATTTCCCCTCCATACATATACTGTTTTACTACGAGGAATTCGTAAATTTATTTTTACCTATACTCGCATACACACCCATACGCACATACACACTATCCCACCACAAGTAATCAGTACACACACGCACACACACACACATATATATATACACACATATTTCCCAAGCTATATATATATAAACCTAAAGAGCCTGGTAAACCTACTTAGGTTTCACCCTGATGATCCGTTTAGGTGAAACCTAGGTAGGTTTACCTGGCTCTTTAGGTTTATATTAGGTTTGCTCTACTTCGTGTACATACAATTATACATATATATATATACATATAAAAGTATACATACATCTATATATGTATAAACATGTATATACAAATATATATGTATATATATATATACAAATATATATATATACATATATATGTATATACATATATGTATACATATATGTATATATATATATATGTATATATATATATGTATATATAAATATATATATATATATATATGTACATATATATATATATATATATATATATATGTATATATATATATATGTATATATATATATGTATCTATATATGTTTATACATATATATATGTATCTACATATATGTACCTATATATATATATGTGGGTATCTACATATATATATGTATATACATATATATATATATTTATACATATGTATATATAGGATCGAATATATATATATATATATATATATATATATATATATATATATACGAGGACGGGCTATAAGAATTTTCCGAAATCTTGCCAAATGATCTAACATCAGATTCTTTGAGGGTAGGGTTTTTTGGTGGGCCACATAATTTGTGGTACTCTTACTGGGTCCTGTTTCGTGTTGCCTATTTCTCATAATTGCTTGGTGCTGCTAGTGGCTGTGGTGTTTAATCTCAAGTGAAAAGTCATCATTTTGAAAGCGAATCACTTTCCCACCGGAATGCTGTTCCATTTTCACGCTAATGCTGCCTATTAGCTAAGTGCGCTGATTGACATTATCAACGTACTAACGACATTCGCAAATGCGTTGAGATTTATTAATTTTAGTTCCGATACAGAAGAATTTTCTATATTTTACTGGTTTGCATGTACAACACTAAAGTCTATACCTATTGATCAACACACACTGCAGAATTGTCTCTCGAAAGAAAGTTCTTTCATGTACGAGTCCTATAAGGGATAAGCGACTCGGAATGCGAAATCGGAGCGCCGGGTTCGAATTCCAGTCGTGTTCCTTCTATTTACTTACATGCAAATACTCTTGAGTAACGTATGACGATTCTCCCCCCCAGCTATGGGTTAAATAGCAGGCTTTCTATCCGGAAAAATCATTATTATCGGCAAAAACTGGTTAATGGAATATTAAATTGCAAAAAATAAATATTTATTCTTACAATGCAAAATAACCTTAAAATAATCAAAAGGGTTGATAAACCGTAAAAAACACATTCAGTTTTTTTATTTCTTTTTGATATCGGTTATTTATTTGTACTCATTTTATTTATTATCTTTATATGCATATTTATAATTAATTTACACATTATATTCTGTACTTACTGAATGTTTATTATGTACGTATATAGCAGGCCCATTCTGGTGGTCATATCAGAATATTTACTATGCACATAACAGCCCAATTCTGTCTGTAATTGCAGATATATATATGCGCAAATGTAATATTATCTTAGTGTCTCCACACCCGTGAAATTCCCATGGATCCAGCTCATTTAAATTACTGATTTTTATGCTACCACTAATGATATTAAAGAAACTTTTTTATATCTCTATATTGCGGTCTTTTCTGTTTGGTAAATCAGTGTCATCTTGTGTGTTGTCTTCGTGATGTTTGTAGAATCGGCTTGTTTCGCTTCTATATATGATTTATCGATGGTTACTATCTTAGGTAACTCCATTTCAGGCGTCGAAGTCCAAAAATAATTCTCGCCTAGTGACCATAGATCTGTCACATAGACAACCGCGTCTTCTCCCCTTGTTGCACTGGGTGAACTAGAGACAAAGGTGTACCATATCTACCAAAAGAACCGTGGGATCGTAAAATTATATATATATATATATATATATATATATATATATATATATATATATATATATATATATATATATATATATATATATATATATATATAAATAATACACGTGAAAAGCAAAGATTTTGTGCAATTTTAGCTATGTAAAATAAACATCTCGGCTTATAAGATGCATATTTTACAAGATTCTTTTGGGATACATCCGGCTCCGTTAAGTGTACAGCTTGAGTCGTATATAAGCTTAATATCAGAGAATTAAACAGTATATTATCCCAACAGGATGTGGGTGCACAATGGCTATCGACAGAGAAAATGAAATCAGCGTCTCGAGTTCAAATTATGGTCGAGTCTGTTGCATTCATTTTTCACACAAATGCCTTTTTGAAAAGACATTAATGCATCTTTACTCACCGCAAGTAAAGATTAAGTAGCAGGACTGACATTATACGTTTGGGTGGCAATCAGTATAAGAAAGAAAACGGATCTAAACCGAGGTAAAGGGAAAAAGGAAAACCTCTCTACGGTCTTACCAAACAATGCATGACAATTCCCAGATAATCTGTGGAGAGTAAAGATCGCCTACGTTGTTTTTTTGTTTTTTTTAAATATCTTGACACTTAAAATATATATTTACATATTAACCATGATATATGAGAATTGCGTCCTGGGTATAACGATAAACTATATCCGCGTCCTGGGTAAGACGATAAACAACATCCGCGTCCAGGGTAAGACGATAAACTATGTCCAACAGCAAGAGGTTTTGAGGAGCGTGGAACCACCTCTTAATTGCTGGTGTTCCCAGGTCCACCCTGACCGGGGTGGTAGCACCTGTTAGGGTCCAAGCTATGGGCAAATAGTTAACCCCGAAACTGAGGTAAAAAGCATTATAAAAGTGTAAAAATAGGTTTTAATATTAGAAATACTTTGTAAAAAATTATTACCAGAAATTCATTTTTGAAAAAAAAAAAACTATTACCAGCAATACGTTTTTGGAGAAAAAATATTACCAGCAATACATGTGATTGTACTCAAAAATATGAGTAACTGAAAAATGGTTCAAATATATATGTATACATACACACCGTTTTTTACCAAACTATCACTATAAATCTATTTCAATAAATCTGTTGGCATTAAATGAGTCATTGAGGTTTTGATATGCCATAAAACAAAACAACCAACCAAATATATGAGAATTATATTTATACATAATCAGTATCTATTTAAATATAATTTACACACACACACACACACACACACACACACACACACACACACACACACACATATATATATATATATATATATATATATGTGGCACCTTGCATTATTAGAAATATTCATAGAAATATGATTTAATTTTTTTTTTTACTCGGTTTATTAAACAGGTTGTTGATTTTTTTTTAAACGGAAAATAATTGAGTTGAAAATAATTCACTAAAGTTGTACTTAGACGATCCTAAGGAAAGAAGAAGGAAGGGGAAAGAAAAGAGGAAGAAAGAAAAAAAAAGGAAAGAGAGATGGATGATGCATGACCCGGTCATAAGCGAAGATAGGTGTCAGAAAGATATCTTGGCCTGCGTGTTGGCCGAATTTTAAAAGACAATAGAGAATTGTTATTTGAAATGAAAAATCATTTAGAGGAGAAAAAGAACCAGGCTTGATGACAGTGTATTGGTGATTGATAAGAATATCGGTCAAAGCACCTAGCCTACTTTTGCGTGGAAAGACTCATTGTCAAATTGGAGAAAGGGGAATTTCTTTTTAGAACAATAGAAACGAAATTTTTTTAATCGGAGAAAAAGTGTCTTTTGGGTTGAGGGGAGTGACCGGTGGAACTATATACAGATTCTGACCTATTAAGAATTGGAAACCCACGATAATAAAGTGGGGACATTTTCAATGTAGATAATTAAGATTTTCTGACTGTCGGGTCTGACAAAAACAAGAGGTGAAAAAAACGATTGTCTCAGCTCACAGATGGCGCCAATATTCTTTCCTGAAGTCACATCTAATTAGCGGCAGGCTGTTTTGACAGAGCCCAGGTGAGAAAAAGCCAAGATTGTCATTTTTCGTACGTGCAAAAAGGGCAAAATTAGATTTTGTTTTTTTAAAACAAGAACGATGTAAGCCACGCCCGATTTGAGATGGGAGGCGCCCAACCACAATCTCATTAGCCGAAAGCGGTCACGTGATATGCGGAAAGAAGAGGAAGAATGCTCGATCAGGAACCATTGGTCAAAAAACGGTCACCTGACATACGAGAAACCGGGAGAGATGGGTGTACGCCTCCCCACCAAAGGCACTGTGAGGGAAGGGGTGAAAACAATAGCGATAATGGGGAAACAGAATTAATGCGGCTATTGGAATTATCGAGAAACCCCTGACGCCAACAGACCCACCCCGGTTTGCTGCGGCGTCAATAAAAGCAGGACCCCAGTCGACAGAAATCAGTTGAGTTGAGAGTAGCGGCTGAGTTGCAGCTGGACCGCGGGCAGGGATAGAGCCTGAACGCGGGCATCAGGCCCGATTCACTCGCCCCTTTGCGGGCAAGAGAATCCTCAGACAAGAAATCCTTCCAGCCCAAATCGAAGAAGAAGAAGATTGCTCGCAAGCCTCAGAGAAGTTGCAGCCAAGTCGAAGAAGAAGAAGATTGCTCGAAAGCCGCAGAGAAGTTACAGCCAAGTCGAAGATAGGAAGAAGAGCTGCAGGCCAGACAGGCCGAAGAATTGCAGGCAGACAAGAAGAAGAATTGCATGCAGACAAGAAGAAGAATTGCAGGCCAGACAGGCAGCAAGAGTTGGGGCAGAGTTACGGCAGAGTTACGGCACAGTTCAGCCCCGGACGGCAGCGAGAAGAGATCACCTCGGACGACAGAGAGTAGCGGCTGAGTTGCGGCAAGAAATCCTTCCACCCAAGTCGAAGACAAGAGAACTTCCAGCCCAAGTGGACAAAGAAGAAGATTACTCGAAAGCCGCAGAGAAGATCCAGCCCAAGTCGAAGACAAGAGAAGTGTTATCTAAGTCGACGAAGAAGAAGAAATACAACTCAAGTCGAAGAGAAGAATCAACTGCGAATGATCGATAGAAATTAGCCCCAGTGTCGAACCAAACCACACTCCGACATACACAATTCTAAAGAGTAGGCAATTCGAAATCTTTAGGTTGTGTGATAGAAGCTTGGTGCCATAGTCCACAGAGCGGCTCGGGAAATAAGAACAATTTTTCTTTATGTAACGGACATTAGATATAAAAGGTTGTCACCCTTTTTTATCAGTAACTTTTTGTCTCGTGAGTTTTTTTTTTCTTTTACTTGTGTTTTGCCACCCCCGTCGGACTCAACTTGTATCGGCCCCAATCCCTGCTGGTCCCGTCTGTCTAAGATCTAAACACAGCGTGGGTAGACAGACCGGAGATCAGTACAGTTGCTTCAGTAACCAGGTATTGGAAGCGAGTTGGGAAAGGCGAGGCTGGTGATCATCTAACCAAGGGGTTGGAGCGGCACGCTTGGAACCAGGAGGAGCGACCAGGAGGAACGACGTCACAGTTGGCGCCGTAACCAAGGGATTCGACCCTGGGCCAGGTGTATATATATATATATATATATATATATATATATATATATATATATATATATATATGTAAGCAAATATATGGATATAGATCCGACAGTATGAAGAAAAATATATACGGAAAAAACAAACAAAAATGCTTATATACAATTATGCTGTTTTAATGTTTTAATGTCATGTTGTATTGATAATGTTATAATTTATGAATATGTCCTGAAGATGGTTTATTAGACCGAAACGTCCGACGTTGACATATTAACATTAAAACAGCATAATTGTATACAAGGATTTTTGTTTGTTTTTTCCGTATATATTTTCTTCATATATATATATATATATATATATATATATATATATATATATATATATATAAATGCATAATAAATTCAATAAATATTCAATAATCATTATTGATAGACAGTCTTTATGTAAAGAGCGTGACATATCAACAAATTGATAGATCGATGGTAAAAGCAGATAAAAACACCACAAATAATGTCAATTTGCAAATAAGAATTTCAAGTCAGGCAAATAAAGTTGGGTTCATTGTGAATCTATAAACACGTACATTCATATATTATTCGTAGGTCAGGAAGATCGCAGAATAGAAATGTGTTTTCATGCTTACATTTAGAAGACACTTCCGCTTTTATGCAATAATCTGCTTTGATCAAGGAACACAACTACATTTAATTTCTCTTCTAAGCACAAATGACATATTTTTGACAAGGCCGAACCCTCGGTCACGATATGGTCACTTATGATGATATATATATATATATATATATATATATATATATATCATAATTAAGTAATTCATCGAGTCTAGAAGAAACCTCAAGAAAGCACTGGACGGCCGTTTCGTCCTATATTTGGGACTCAGCAGCAGTGCGCAACCACTACCGAGAATTGAAACCCGAACAGTTACGAAATGAGGCAAACGCCATACCAACTGTACCAACGACGGTGACGAAGATGTAATGAATTAGACTCGATACATCGCAGCGCATATTCCGTGATATATATATAGTGTAAAACCACTTGCGCCTGTTCCCTATCATGCCGACGAATAACTTTGCAAAATGCCTTTTCACTGACTTAGAAAAGTGAGGGGATTAGTGGGTATGTGGTTGAACATGTAGCCTATAGCCATATATATATATATATATATATATATATATATATATATATATATATATATATATATATATATATATATATATATACACGCTCTAGCTCTGATACTGAGCACGTTAACCCATAAATATAGCGCACCTTAAAACTATATTTCTTCATATATATATATATATATATATATATATATATATATATATTTATATATATATATAGAGAGAGAGAGACATTCACAAGGACATGGTTCTATTATATATATATGTGTGTGTGTGTGTGTGTGTGAGTTTCTGTGTAGTATATATTAATAAATATACATATTATCCATCACCAATACCATGACTCTTGTGTAATGTTTATTTATTTATTAATATATACTTATTAACACCAGCAATATATATATATATATATATATATATATATATATATATATAAGAAAAACAAAAACCGTTGGTAGAACGAACGGACAACTTGCCAAAACTTATTGTACTTATATGTGTGTCGAATAAAACTGACAATACTGAAAAAAAGAAAAACCTAAAAGTAAACTTACCTACTCAGCAAAGTGCTCGACCCCATATTGTTTACTTACGTTAAATTCTATGAAAAGATAACTCGAGGCGTAACTAAAGTTTCACACGATCTTCGGACGACGTGAACGTAAATGAAAAACAGGAGTGGGCTTCATATAAACCATGAATCGCCCTAAAGCATCACGGGAAAAATATTTTCATTTAAAATAATTTCAGTAAAAACCCGGGGATAACCACACTGGGAAAAAGAAAATAGGTAAAGAAACAAAAACCGTGGATGGGCTAAACTACTAATTGTCCTACTGTAGAGTTGGATTTAGTTGGAAAAAAAATCATTCACCGATAAACCAATACGCTAGTCCGATGGTAAGTAACATAATAGGTATTTTATATTATGTCTACATCACCTAATTAACTTTTATTAAGTATTTTATTATCACAAACTTTTCTTACAAGCAAAGCTTACATCTATCCTTAGCATTTTTACATATATATATATATATATATATATATATATATATATATATATATATATATATAAAATTATTTATTCGAAAATTATAACATAAATATATCATAAAATCACTACAAAAATAGCCATTTTGTTTCAACACTTCTGGTGTCTTATCAATGATGGTGTTGAATGTAGAATAAAGGGTTTTAAAAGGTGCAAATCAATCAAACACCTCTCGCTAGGGGAAACGCTGTTACATAAGCTGGAATGACCAATCAAGATACAAGTATATGAGAATTCAAAAAACTTGACAACGAACCTTGTTTATAATAATTAATTAATGCTTTAATGTTAGGGTTAGACTAAAATAGAATTCATTCTAACTAATTAATATTAAATTACCAATAATAATAAATAAATAAATATACTATCTAATAAATAAACGGAGTTCCTTGTCAAATATTAGTATTCACTAAAGAAAAATGAGAACAATCCATTATAAAATTCTCTATGTTTACGTTTGGATATGAAGCTATGCCGATATGAAACACCTCGAGGGATTCTGTGATTGGAGAAATTTCGCTTGAAGGCATTAAATTTGGCCTCGCCTGACCGACTGCTCTTCGTGGCCATGTCGGTTAAGACGTGACGGACTTAACGATAGCTTCCTGTGCCCTGATCAAATCCTGCCAGAGAGTGCAAATTTGACTTTAATAAGAATATTCAGGCCAGTAAAAAAAAAAATAAATATACTGTTTAATAAATAAACGGCGCGTCTATTCAAATACGAGTATCCACTAAAAAAAATAACATTTAAAGTGATAATACCAGAACACTGTATTATTCAGATATAGTTTTTCGTAAAAGAAAAACAAAAACACTGCACCTGATTATTCGGTAAATATGGCATTGATTGCGTTTACCGCTGCTGCTGTTTATGCATTTCACTTTTTGCATGTACTTTCTTAAACGCAAATTCCAAAACTCCAAGGATGAAACAATGTCCGAATGATTGCAATCATTGATTAATTTCACTTTATTATTTTTTTTTCTATTTCTGCAGTGTTTCTGGTAGAAGTTTTCTCGTGGGGTTTTCTGTTGTCTTCTCTTCTCAGAAAAGAATTTGATAACATCAAAAATAAACATTTCTTCGATTACGCAGATAGATAGCATACTCCGTATAAAAATAATTTTTCTTGATTTAACTGTTACTATCTCTTCCTGGTTGGCTTTGCATGTATCTATATGTGTTGTGGATTCCGGGTTGAAATCCGGTACCAATAAATAACAAACGCCAGGAATGAATATATGAAAATAATGTATTAACGTAATAATACAAACTGGTAAAGCAGGTTAGTAGTTCCAGGAATACGGGTTAGTGGCAAAATATATATACAGTCTTTGGTATTGAAGTATCGCTGTATGACTTCTTACTGAGTCTACGTGCTCGCTCACTGTGACTCCTACAACGCTGTTACCTCACCCCTCACTCTTCCGGTTACCTACAACCTTTTACTCTGTCACTCTGGACTCGACTCGACTCTTCGGTCTTGCTCCCTCGGGTCTTCACATAGTCGTAGTATATGTATATACTGGGTGAGTCCATTTGTATAAAAAGGGGTGGACCCCTCAACAATATGCATGACAGACAGTAGGTTGAAGCAGCAGAGTCGGTTTCAATCCCAAACCATAGAAATATGTGATAGGCAGATTATATCAGGTCAAATGGCAATGTCTTAGCCTGCATATTAGGATTTTTTAAATCGGTATCACCCCAGGCAAGGCAGTAAAGCCACTAAGACACAAGTGATTACAGGGTCTCAAAGAATTAGGAACATGAACAATAATAATGATCAGAAAGAGAAGAGAATAATCAGGGCAGTAGATAGCAATTGATATTGCATTTAAATTTTTGAATATTAAAGTTAGCCGGAAAGCATGGAGCCAGAAGGGAGTTCCACAAGTGAGAAGTGCGAGAAAAGAAAATGTTAGCATAGAATTTACGGCTACATCGAACCAGCTTAATGAGATCTCGACCCCAGTCTAGTGCTGCGCTTTAATTCAAACAGTCTGGGTACCCTAGCGAAGAGCTCATCTGAACAATTACCATGAAAGTTTTTATAGAAAAGGCATAGAGAGGCAACCTTATGGTGGTTGGAAAGTGACTGGAGCTGAGCTGCCAGATCAGGACCAATAATATTGCAGATTCTTCTCTTGATTTTATCAAGGAGCTCAAGGTAAATAGCAAGGGCACAGAACCATATGTGGCAGTAATATTCTAAGCATGGGCGAATGTTAGACTTATAGATATATAAGATAAGATTCTGGAGAGAAAAATTGTCTCGTACAACACAGTGAACCAACTTTCTTAGCAGCTGACCTAACAATGGATTCAATATAGTCTTTCCACTTCAAATTAGCAGAGAACGTGATCCCGAGAAGGCGCAACGTATCACATTCCTGGAGGTTAGCATCAGCCATACTGATGGAAGGCAGCGAGGAGCTCTCTCAGATGGTACAAAAGTCCCCGGATTCTTTTACTGTTCTTTCTTTCTTTCTTTCTTTCTTTCTTTCTTTTAACAAAACTGTACTTAGTTTAAAACCAGCACAAATTAAATGATTTTCTTTATTTTCTACTTTTTTTCTATTTTCTTATTTAGCATACAGCACGCTGATTTTTTTTTTCAAATAATTTTCTCCGTGTGATCATTATTTTGTTCCATGTTTATTAAACTTATATAAAAAAAAAAATTCTCAAGCAGAATTTGAACGGGCACATTTGAACAATTCCCATCGACTTGACTATTTCAGGCGGTACTTGTATTTGCAACAAAATTTATTCCGTCTTCTTTTATCCCGTGTCGTTAAAAATAAAAGCACAAAAGGGTAAAATAAAAATGGTGGAAGATGAGATAGTCACGTGACACTGCAAGTTGCTTCTCTCAATCGTGAACAATCTCACAATAGGAACGACGTCAAAAATAGCAGATAAAAAGTATTTCTGCAGATTGCACAAAAGTCCTTAAGAAAATATGTCTCCCAGCAGTTGTTTTTTTTTTTTTAATTTTTAATCATCCCCCTCAAAGCAAGGCAAGGACGAAAAGACAAGTGTTAGAGAATATGACAAAAAAAAAAAAAAAAACACTATTAAGTAGAGAGGACAATAAAAGAACAAGAATTAAGAAGACAGAAGATAACGATTGACACTGCATTAAAATTTTTGAATATTAAAGGTGACAGAGGGGCAAGGGGACAGAAGAGCGTTCTACAAGTTACAACTGCGAAATAAGAAACTGTTAGCATAGAATTTACGGTTACATCTAGCCAACTCAACTGTAAATTGATGAGACCTTACCGCCAATCTAGTACTGCGCTTAACTTCCTACATATCTAGATACCATAAAGGAAAGTAATATATATTTTGATATAATACAAAAATGTGGCACAAGGCCAAGAGGGGAGAAGGAGAAGGCTGGTCTTCAATCTTAAACTTAGCTTGCCACGTTACTGACCCAAACATACCGCAGTATTCCTTACACCAAAACAACACATTCTGCTATCACTTTGTGAGTCTAAGTATAAAACTCCATTATGCTTCCATGCTCCCTAAAACATCATCTTTGTTTACAATGTCAGTGCATATTATTCTCAGCATCCTTCTGTAGAAATACATTTCTGTTGACTGATGACTCTTCTTCATCTGTGAAGAGATTATCCAGAATTCACTGCCATATAGAAGAACCGATATTACACAAGAGTTCAGAGAACTATTTTCTTTGTTTCTAGATAGATAGCACACAGCCTTCTTACTACAGTCACCATAATACCTCAAGTCTCATGACATTGCAGGTTCTATACACACACACACACACACACACACACACACACACACACACACACACACACACACATATATATATATATATATATATATATATATATATAAAGGAATGTATATGCATATATTATTGTGTGTAGTAGTTTTTACATTGTCAGAACAGAGGGATGAATAAACATTTTATATACTAAAGTTGAACTAATACAAGGCGCAAGAGTAACTCAAGATAGTGGGTTAGAGCAACCTATTTTTTATATTTTATAGATATAATTGTACAATGACTTAACTGGGTCATCAATTTTTATTGGCACAAATAAATTAGGACTGAAATATAAAATGTAAATGGTGAGCGCAGAGGAAAAAGTTACATATACCCCCAAATTCAGTAACCATTTCTAGATACTTACTAATCTTACTAGACGAAATTACTGAAGCAAACAGACTCAAACTTAATACACAGACTGTCTCTTTTTTCATTCGCTCATTTCGCTTCCTGTAGCTAAGAGCCACTGAATTTGTGCGTTCAGTGAGAGTCGAATTCTCTCCTCCAGTGAATGGTCAATGACACTACCTTGCTAAAAATCGACAGGCGTATTTCTTGCTTGTAAACCGTCTTTATTCAAATAAATCTTTTACGGAAATTATTTTTCATTCATAGATACCTTCTTCCTGCATTATTTTCTTTCCTGCTTTATATTCGGTCGGGGACAGCTAAGCATCAAATAGGCATTGATGGTTGCGGAATTGTAATGGGAAGATTGCGTTAAGCCAATCTTCCAAATGGGCGGACTACCTTACCTTAAAAATCTTTGCTTTGAACTTAGGGTAGAAAAACTCACCATTTTCCCCAGTTAGGAATATGCATCTCCCTCAACTGCGAGGCAAGTCTTACTTTCTGTCTTCCTTTTATTTGATTTGCTTTTATTTCATCTCTTTCTTCTTTCCCTATTCTTTCTTTCTTTCTTTCTTTCTTTCTTAGTAATTCCTTCCTTAGTTTTTTTTGTCCCATCCCATTTTTCCTTTCATTCTCTTTTTCTTTGTCTTCGATTTCCTTCTCTCTATTCTTTTTTGCCTCCTTTGTTCCTTCTGTTATTATTTTCTTTTCTTTCTGAACTAGTTCCTCCCTTCCCACTTTTCGTTTTTCCTTCTTTCTTCCTTTCTTTTCTTTTCTTTTCTTTTACATACCACCCTTTTTTTCTTTAAATTCCTTCTACTTCCTGTTTTTCATTATTTCCTTTTTCTTTCTTTCTTTTTTATTTTCCATTCTACAACCTTCTTTATTTCTTTCTTCCTTTTTTCTTTTCTTTTTCTTCTCCCACTTTTTCTTCTTCATGTTTTCTGTTCGCTCTCTTTCATACTTTTATTTCTTTTTTAGCACCTCACTCTCATTCTGTTTCTTTAACCCTTAAACCTTTTTGGCTCTTTCTCTTCTTTTTTAATTTTCCTTCGTTCAGTCTTACCTTTTCTTTATCCCATTCTTCTGCCTTCTTTCCACTTCCCTTTATTTCTTCTTTGTTCTCTCTCTCACTCTTCTTTCTTTCAATTTCCCTCTCTTCTTTCCTATCTCCCTTCCTTTATTTATTTCATTTTCCTTCATTTTTACTTCTGCCCGTCCATAATTATTTATTCATGTCTTTCTTCTGTCTCTTCTTCCTTTATTCATTCTTTTTCTTCCTTTCCATCCTGTTCTTTGCTCTATGCCTCATCTTGTCAAACAATGGTAGCAAAAGACAGAAGACAGGAGCCATGAACAGACGAATAGTTAAAAGTGCGAGCGAGAGGTTGGACGTGCAAAACAAGCAAACAGATCAATACTGACTTGTTGATAATTGGCACTGCTGGTCATGTGACTACCAATACTTGCAGCCGTTACTGCATTTTTACACACAGATATATTGCTCTAGGTAGCAAAAACGGACACCAAAGAGCGTATTTTGCCTAAATAAGAGATAGTGACGCCTTATTCGGCCTACTTTTTTCTTAGCTAATTCCATTTTATTTTATAAATCTATTGAATATTCGATAAAATAGACAGGTACCTTTAGTTTCGTACAAGTCAAGCAAGCCGTATCAAAGAGTACGATTGCTTGCTGCGTTATTAAGTGTATTGGGCAGAGTTCATACTAATTTTCTGAAAAGAAACGTTGAAAATATATATATATATATATATATATATATATATATATATGTAAAGAAATAGGCTTACTATTTGAAATGAAGCCTTATTCTAAAATAATTTCGGAATAGGGATATCAACAATCATATTTTCATCAGAGGTTTGAATTTACGAGAATAATGAATAATAATTGATCCCTATCTCGTGGCCGAAAGAGTTGCGTATTTTTCACACGTGTAAGAACTCGATTTCCGAGGCCCAGGTTGCAAAAGCCAGATTCCTGATGATGATTTCCAAAGTATATCGACTCTCCCCAGTTGGAAGATTGACAATTTTTATAATACCTATTTCTTTCTCCGTTTGACCTTGTGCTGTACTAAGCTGAACTTCATAAATGCCAAGGATCAATAAGAGAATTACGCTGTTCCCACTAGCCTGAAACATTAATGAAAATATTGGAATGTGACAGAATTAATGGTTATATGCAAAAGGGGCAGACCAAAATGTGAGTTGCACATTAGGGACGTCAAGATCAAACAAATGCGGGAATTCAACTATTTGGATAGTGATTGGTTTGGTTTGGTTTGGTTTGTTTTACGGCATAACAACCTCAATGGGTCATTTAATGCCGACAACTTTTTTTTCTGTTAATATTTTTGTTTTGTCAAAAATCTATTTCTGTTAATATTGCAAAGGCAAGTACAAGTATCTTAAAGACAAAATGCGTTCATAAAGGAACGAGTATTGGTTGATTCGTTGGTTCGTTTTCGACGGCTTACCAACCCTTTTTTAGGTTATTTATAAATATTTTTAGTTTCTAAGATAATTTTTTGGAGATAATATTGGTTTAGTGATACTAGTCTTACTAATTAATCTATAGCAAGGGATGAAGAGTTAAGTTCATACCTTTCCCAAGAATATTTGCGCGATCGCGAGTATAACGAACCCAACTGAAATTGGAACTCTGTTCTCAAATTAACAATTTCATGCCATTACACCACCCGCACATCCAAGCTTACAGCGCCTGGTATTCCCAAACGGTCACCCATCTAGGTACTGACCAGGCTCGGTGATTCTTAACTTCGGTGATCGTACGGCAACTGGTGTTTCTATATGATATATCCGAAGTCCTTTATATCACCCGCACATACAAGCTTACAGCGCCTGGTATTTCTAAGCGGTCACCCATCTAGGCACTGACCAGGATCGGTGTTGCTTAACTTTGGTGATCGTACGGCAACTGGTGATTCAATATGACATATCCGCAAGTCCTTTATACATCCCGCACATACAAGCTCATATCGGCTGATATTTCTAAGCGGTCACCCATCTAGGCACTGACCAGGATCGGTGTTGCTTAACTTTGGTGATCATACGGGAACTGGTGTTTCAATATGACATATCCGTAAGTCCTTTATACGTCCCGCACATATAAGCTTACAGCGCCTGGTATTTCCAAGTGGTCACCATCTAGGAACTGATCAGGCTCGGCGTTGCTTAACTTCGGTCATCCGACGGGAATCGATTTTTCAACGTGATGCGGACGTAAGCCCTCAGTATTGGAGAGAGCAACAAAAAGCCTGGGGTCAGTCGAGGTAGAAGGTTATGTTAGGGGATAATTTGTGCGTATAGGAGTGAAAGATAATGGTTAATCTTAGCTTTGGATGGGTTAAGATTGTAGCGATCGGGGAAATTTCCTCTTTGGAGTCGGTTCCACAGAGCTGTGGTACGCGGGAAAAAGCTGTTAATGTAGAATTTACTTTTCACCGCTGGAATACGGAGGAAATATGGTTGCTTTGCTACAATGTATGTGGTATGGCGTGTTCTTGCCGTGAAGGTTTGAATTGACAAGACGAAGGAATGTAATTCGTCCGAGTATTTTCCGTGGAAATATCGGTAGACTGGAGTTAGGAGCATCACTTGTTAAACTCTTGTTTATTTTTTGAGCGAGATCATCGTATCTTTTAAGTGTTGTTACTAAGATTTGTCTGGTATTTATGCTTGGAGACTGTTCTTGTTTATCAATAATAAATTCTAAAATGAATTTTCGCAATGAAAGTATTTGGTGATTCTATGTAGGAATCAAATGACAGCAAGTCTTTCGGTCACTCTGAATAATCTCATGTTTCAAATTATTACAGTTTTATCGCTAGGTTCTTTCGATTTAGTAATTACAAGATCATCACTTCTGTATACCACATTTTCGTTCTCAAATTGAGTTTAGGTATTTATCCAACTTTTCATTTTCGTTCCATTTTATTCGGTGGTATGATAGACAGCGACTTCTACTAATCTTTTTAGTTGTTTTGTTTCCTACTTTTCAATGTTTATAGATACGACTATAAGCCACAGTTCTCGAGAAACGTCTTCTTATTACATTTTCTTTTTCTTTTTCTTTTCTTGGCTGTTATTTTTTTAACTTTCCGATTTTCCAGCATGTTTACTGAAAAAGCTAAATATGCAATTTGATGAATTTTTTTTTTTGCTTAGTGTAGTCTGCCTCTGTCTCTAAAAGCTTTATTATTTTCAAGGACACTTCAGGATTTATTATTACAACAATAATTATTTGTTTTCCCACCAGAGTTGATTGTTGCTGATGATCGACTCATTCTATGTCTCCTCAAATCTTCAATAACTCCTTTACTATCTTTTATTTTTATTATTACTCATTCATTGAGTGTTCACACCATTAAAAACTTGGAGCTTCTTCTTCTTCTTCTTCTTCTTATTATTATTATTAGTAGTAGTAGTAGTATTGTTATTGTTCATGTATTTTCAGTTTCATACTAAATATTGAATGCTCGTTGCCGAAGACTAAGTCTCTTCGAATCTACTGTACAACCTTACTTCGGATTTCGAACTCTTCTAATCTTGATTATATGTTGTTTTTTGGGGGGTGGGGTACAGTTCGAAATGCACCTGTTATTATAAGCGCGATTTGAACCATCATATTCCATATCTTACTCAGCTCCCGAGCAAGGTCCTGGTATTTTTTTCAATTTCTTACTCCCCTTCATATTCCCTCTATGGTTTACTAGCATACCTAGGAGAGGGAAGTTTCCAGCAGTCAGCTCTGACAGTCGGACCGATCATTCTTGCTGTAACACTTTCGTTTTATATGTTTGTATTATTGTTTCTGTTAATATATTTGTTTAACTCAATTCCTCTCTTTGTGCTTTTATTTCTGGTTCTAACAAGGCCACAACAGTTTTCGGGCTGGGTGCCGAAATTCCAGAGTATTTTGTGATTTTTGTGCCGATATTGTTGCCTACATAATCGAACCCAAGTCGTTTGCAGAGTTCCCAGTCTATGATTGTTGCTATTCTATCTTATTTAATTGTGGGGATCTACATTTGAGTGGAGTCGTGGGGAGAATCTTCTGATTCGTCATAAAATCAAGAGCAAATATCAAATCTCACTGTCTTGCAGCTATAGTACAATGGAGTGTTGGGAAAGTAATAGAAAACTTTTATTCTGGTCCATTTTGCTTCTTCTGTCTAGCATATGTGTAAATCTTATTTTAAACTTCGGTGTAGATATAATTCTGTCGTTAGCAAAGAACTGTCCGACCTTGGGACACTGGCTGGGTTTGTAGCCCACAAGAAGTGCATGCTATACTTTATTGAAAATATTATGCTCACAATCAACAACGTCGCGGGTTTGTGGTCTATGAAAAACATCCGGGATCGTTAATCTATTAATTAATTCTTTTGTCCAGTCTAGGAAGGGTCCTGATTAGTTTACTTTTGACACTGTCAGTGAATTTATCATTTTTATTAGATTCCTTTTATTCCATTTTATTCCTCAGATCTTTCTTATTCTCTTCAAATATTCTCTTTTTTATTTGATTAATCATTTTTTCCTACTTGAAGAAGCCACAAAAGTATTTAAAAATGAGTCTCATTCATATATTGTCTCTCCTGATCAAGTTGTAGTTTCGATTTAAGAGTTAATATTTGACTAAGATTAATATCAATGAAGATATTAATAAGAGAGATTGGTTTCAAAGCGTAGAATCATTTTGGTAAAGCTATTAACAACAGAGATCGAATTTGCGGGTAGCGAAGGGTTAAAAACATCTGGAAGAAATCTAAATATTGAAGTAATTTAGGCAGTCATGCGAACGGTGAATATGATGAAGATTATTGTAGGAAAATTCTTATCTGCACTAACAAAATAATTATCGGAAATTGTACCGTAGCAAAGCAATAAACAAAATGTGAGGTTTGTAGAAGCAGACTTAAATAGTCAATAAAGTTCCGGGAAATATGGTTAAAGTGAAAGTAGCAATGATAATCGTTCTGGCTCAAGATTTATACTTGAAACAGATAGTAACAAAGTTTGGATATCTTGGATTTTACAAAATAAGGAATAGCTGAATGGACTTTTCATGTTTGTTTCATTTATTTTATTTTTTTATTTTATTTATCGCTACTTACCCGGAACTGTCCTGAGTATGACGATAAACTACACCCGCGTTCTAGGTAAGACGATAAACTACATCCGCGTCCTGGGTAAGACGATAAACTACATCCGCGTCCTGGGTAAGACGATAAACTACGTCCAACAGCAAGGACTCTGATCAGGAGGTTTTGAGGAGCGTGGAACCACCTCTTAATTGCTTGCGTTCCCAGGTCCACCCTGATTCGGGCTGGTAGCACCTGTTAGGATCCCAGCTATGGGTAAATAGTTAACACCCAAACTACATCCGCGTCCTGGGTATGACAATAAACTGCATCCGCGTCCCGTGTATGACGATAAACTAGACCCGCGTCCTGGGTAAGACGAAAAATTACGTTCAACAGCAAGGCCTCTGATAATACGTTTTTGAAAAAATAATATTACCAGCTGTACGTTTCTGAAAAATAATATTACCAGCTGTACGTTTTTGAAAAAATAATATTACCAGCTGTACGTTTTTGAAAAATAATATTACCAGCTATACGTTTTTGAGGAAAAAAAATATTAACTGAAATAAATGTTTGTCAAAACAAAAATATTACCAGAAAAAAAAAGGTGTCGGAATTGAATGACCTATTGAGGGTGACATGCCGTAAAACAAACCAAAGCAAACCAAACTTCCCCGGAAAGTTCTCGAAGGAACTAAATTCCTTCGTCTTGTCAATTCAAACCTTCACGGCAAGAACACGCCATACCACATACATTATAGCAAACCAACCATATTTCCTCCGTATTCCAGCAGTGAAAAGTAAATTCTACATTAACAGCTTTTTCCCGCGTACCACAGCTCTGTGGAACCGACTCCAAAGAGGAAATTTCCCCGATCGCTACAATCTTAACCCATTCAAGGCTAAGATTAACCGTTATCTTTCACTCCTATACGCACAAATTATTCCTTAACATAACCTTCTACCTTGAGTGACCCCAGGCTTTTTGTTGCTCTCGCCAATACTGAGGGCTTACGTCCGCATCACGTTGAAACATTGTTTCCGGTCGGATGACCGAAGTTAAGCAACGTCGAGCCTGATCAGTTCCTAGATATGTGACCGCTTAGAAATATCAGGCGATGTAAGCTTGTATGTGCGGGATGTATAAAGGTTTTCCGGATATGTCATATTGAAACACCTGTTACCGTACAATCACCAAAGTTAAGCATAGTCGATCTTGGTCAGTACCTCGATGGGTGACCACTTGAAAATACCAGACGTTCTAAGCTTCTATGTGCGGGTGGTATGCAGGACTTACGGATATATCATATAGAAACACCAGTTGCCGTACGATCACCGAAGTTAAGAATCGTTGAGCCTGATCAGTACCTAGATGGGTGACCGTTTGTGAATACCAGGCGCTGTAAGCTTGGATGTGCCGGTGGTGTAATGGATAATGGCATGCAATTGTTAATTTGAGAGCAGAGTTCCAATTTCAGTTGGGTTTGTTATATTCACTTACGCGCAAATATTCTTGGGAAAAGTATGAAAATAACTCTTTACCCCCTTCTATGGGTTAATTAGTAAAACTAGTATTACTAAACCCAATATTATTTTCAAAAAAATATCTTAGAAGCTAAAAATATTTTACGGCTTTAAATATTTTTCTATTTTATTCATTCACTTTATTCTATTTTATTTTATTCAGTTATTTTTATATTATTTTATATAATACAAATATAATAATGAATATGTGTGTCATCCGTCGGTCAGAAGCCCAAAGAGTTATGCCTCAGCGGCTGCTGGCGACGCAGTGTCTGTTATGGCTGCACAGATTCCTAGCGGCATTGACAGTCTCGATGGCAGTGAATGCATGTGAAGACACTCTTTCCCCGTTGTTGCCTCGTTGTTTTGTTTTTCTTTCCGTCGAGCACGCATCTCTCAGGCAGAAAGCCTTTGTTTCTCTTCTCCTCGATTCAGTCTTCGGTGTAAATCGCGTCCCCAGCGTGAGGGGTCGTTATAATAAATGAAACTGGAGTAACCTCTACAGGGGGTAAGCCTACTCGACGGTATATGGAGACCATGTAATTCCCAGCTTACGTAGGTCCTCCTACTATCGGTCCGTACCGATACAGGGAATTGCACTTGGGGCCGGCTTGGTTGCAGGAGCTGTCGGAATATCATCGTTGATAGCCAACCACCCTCGGATCTCCACTCTGGATTTTTTGTCTAGATTTACTTTCATAGCCATTTCCGTGTTTGGATATTATTATTATTATTATTATTATTATTATTATTATTATTATTAATGAAATTATGAAAGAGGAAAAAAGAATGCTTAGCGCCACGAATTTATAATGTTTCTTTAATGGGAAATTGAAGATTTATTTACACCAGGAGTCGGCAACTCATTCGACCCCTCGGGCCGGATCGTGTTATAATGACGGGTCGCGGGCCGGACGAAAGCCATTAATGAAAAATTAAGGAAAATTACATATGCAGACCCCCTGTCAACCTAAATATTTAAAACCACAATGAAAATAAACATTGAGAAATCAGAAAAACAAAAGAAAATCTAAAATTAAAAAACACCTAACAAAAATTACTTTTCCTCAAGGAACGTCAAAATACTTCAAAGTGAAAAAAATCAACCGAAGTGAAATGGATAAAATTATGACGTGTAGGTTTGAAACTGTTATTGAAAATTGTTCCACAAATGAACCACACACACACACAGACATCAAACAAAAACGAAGCACATATACCCATACATACGAGTACAAATAGTTGCAAACATATACACTTATGTACGTACACATGCGGTATCATCCACACAGTCATGAGGCATGTATGTATAATGTGCGTATGTTTAACTGTCTTTAGATTTCTGCTACCTCGCATGTCAGTCCCTCCCTGGCCTCTTTCACTTTATCGTTCCTTTCGCTTCTGTTATCTTTTAATGTAGCCAAGTGTCATAACAAATATGTATCCATTATTTGACATTAAACGTAGGCAACGCAACTTGGTAAAATAAGTCTCATGAAAGATAACTGGCAGATAGTCTAATATTTTTAGTGCACTGAGATGTGTAGACATTCTATGGAAAATGACATATAACAAATTTCATTTGAAGGTCGTCTCTCATGTTAAAAATAGAGTCATTGGTAATCAGGCTCGCAGGCCGGTCAAAATGCCTTCGCAGCCCGGATCCAGCCCACGGGCCGTAGGTTGCCGACCCTTGATTTAAACGAAAGTGAATGAAAAATATACAAAAATTATTCATTGAAAATATCCCTTTTTTAGAACTACAATGGTTTAATCTCGGGGGAAAACGTTCAACCCATTCAATCCCAGCTGTAATCACCATGTAAATACCGCAAGAACAAGATTAAATGTGTCTAGTTAATAGAAATCATCAAGTTAAATTTAGTACGCTTATCACCAGTTTGGTGGGTTCAATCATGTTCTGGTGTCACAGTGTCATACGATGATGCTAAGCATAAATAGTTCTTTTGAACTTTTTAAAATAATAACATATTTAATATTATTATTAAAATAAACGCCAAATCTAGATGCGTCGTCAGTGTTGTTGCTCTCATGTCACTAGAAGTTTCGGGTCTAAATAAACAACAGATTTCTTCGATGGGCGACCCGGCCGAATATGATCAGTATTCACCCCGCACCTCGAACAAAATTTGCCACTAGCTTTAGGGCGTGTATTATATAAGTTGCCCCAGTAAACAACAAACAATTAAGACTTCACTTGGGCTATTCGAAGTTATAGATTAGGTATGCATGGTTGTATTGATCTTCCTACATGCGGCCAAGATAGGGTGTTTTTTTTTTGTTTTTTTTTGGAAGAATAGAGAAAAGCTCCCCTTTTAACTTCTATAAAATAACTTATTTGTAAATATGTTTACTATTGGTGATATTAATGTTCCAGCTAAGGTAAAAACATGGATTTCGAAAACGGATTTTCAAAGAAAACAGAAAATGGAGCGACACCACTATATGTCAATATTTCTGAGATGAGGTATTATGTACAGTATTTACATTATTCGGACTATTGTCCTCATCTTTGTTGCCATATTTATCACAACGTTTCAGCCGTTGTACGCTCCGGTCTTCTTCAGGTGGTTGGAATGTCGAACTGAACCCTTTATTTCGCTCAAAGACACATGGCACAGTAGATAAAGGCGTTGGCTAGATCCAATGACAGGACCCAAAGAGTGAGAGTTCAGTACCCAGTTAAGGTAGTAGAGATCTTGCAGAGGGGAATTAACAGGAGATAACTGATAACTGACATCCATTAAACATGGCACATGGAACTAGAACAGTCTACCACATTGAGCGAAATAAAGGGTTCAGTTCGACATTCCAACCACCTGAAGAAGGCCAGAGCGTACAAGGGCCGAAACGTTGTAATAAATATGGCAACAAAGAGGAGGACAATAGTCCGAATAATGTAAATAGTGTACATAATACCTCATCTCAGAAATATAGACAGATACTGAAAGGCCGAAACGTTGTAATAAATACGGCGACGAAGATGAGGACAATAGTCCGAATAATGTAAATGGAGCGACACCATTTTGATTTCTTTTTCTCGTTTTGTACTTAACTAAGCTTCTAAGCATCTTCAGCTGCTATGCATATTATGATAAATGCGGAAAAGATACAAACTTTTGTTTGACAAAAAAAAAAAGAAGAAAACTCCCAAAATGTGAACATAAATATCATACATGCATACATAAACATATGAATGGAATAATTTACTTAGGGTATTTCTGTTGAATGAATAGCCTGCATTCTACGTTAAAAATATTATATATAGCTTAGCACTTTCATTCATCTTGCAATTAATGCATTAAAAAGCACCGATTTTTCATTAAAATAATAGCTGTTGATAGATAAAAAAAAAGTGGTTTTATATCTGCCGACAACATTTAATTCTCGTTTTTTATTTACTTTATCATTGCTCTCCTTCTTGATTTGAATTTGATTAAATCCACACACACGCGAAATTTTGGCCAAACCCATGCGTGGTTTGGCTAAAATTTCGTTTAATTTATTAAGTAAATTTTCTACTTACTGTTTGACCAAACCAATATATATATATATATATATATATATATATATATATATATATATATATATATATATATATAATTAGGAGGATTTGAAACAATCAAAATTAAGTAATTCATCGAGTCGAGAAGAAACCTCAAGAGAATGCAGAAAGCACTGGACGGCCGTTTCGTCCTATATTTGGGACTCACCAGTGGTGCGTATCCACTACCGAAAATTGAAACCCGAACAGCTACGAAAGGAGGCAAAGGCCATACAAACTGTATCTCGGCGACGAAGAGGTAGCGAATAAGACTCGATATAGCGCCGCTCGATCACATATTTCGTAGTGGAAACTCATCTGAGTTTCTCTTTACCCATAGGACTGTGTCTCCACAAGCTACGACTACTATCCCCAAATCGCTCCATCCAGGACATTAGAAGTCGGTTCAAGCAGGAAATACAAGTGATAGAAATTATTAAGAGGATTTGAGATAATTATAATTAATTCATCGAGTCTAGAATATATATATATATATATATATATATATATATATATATATATATATATATATAAGTATATGAATTGTAATATATATATATATAACTATATATATAACTATATATATAACTATATATATAATATATATATATATATATATATATATATATATATATATATATATATATATATATATATATATACATAAATTGTAAATAGATTTATTTCACCCAAATTCTGCCGAAGATTGGATGTAAAATAAATCCATGAAACTCTGAGCACAAATTATAAATTTAAGCGTTTAAGTGGACTATTTATTTTTGTAGTAATATATATATATATATATATATATATATATATATATATATATATATATATATATATATACTAGCAGTAGAGCCTGACGTTGCCCGGGGATGTAACAGTAAGAGATAGATCAAGTATCGACCATCATAAAGACTGAAAAAATAAAATTGACAAAGATTATTGTTTAAGGTTGACGGACACGCATGTCTTAATTATTTTTTTTGTTTTTTGTTTGTTTTTTGTTTTTTTTTAAATTTTTTCACGAATTAGTCAAACCCAAACTCAAACAAAAACATTGTTTTGAATCGTTATGAGTCTATCGATTGAATAGAATTTTATTATAAACAATTGTCTTGTAAATGGAATTTTTAAAGCGTTCTGAATGTAAAAATAAAGAAAAAAGTGTGCAAGACAATAAGAAATACTACCTGCCAAAAAAGTGAAGTTTTGTTGAAATCGGTTGAAAAATGTATGAAATCCGATCCCATATATAAACGAATACAGACACACAAACAACCTGGGTTTTATAAGTATAACTCGATATGAGTTGTCCCCCTTTCATTCTCGCGTCAGAGATGCCTCTTAATCGTGTTTTCAAATTGATTTCATGCAAAAACAATTGTGCTCTTTTCCAATTTTTGGCGCTGTCAGAACCACCGCAAGGTAATTTTACGTAGTCCTGTGAAGTTTTGTTGAAATCGGTTGAAAAATGTAGGAAATCCGATCCAATATATAAACGAACAGACACACACACACACACACACACAACCTGGGTTTTATAATAAGTATGATATGGGTTTCATTAAAGACGACTGACAAGGTATTGCAATTAAGCTTTTTATTCAATTTTTATTATGTTTGTATAAGTATTTACTTTTCTGGACATAAAGTGTATAAAAGATGTCTAAATGTTCTATATATTCGAGCGCTTTCGGCTATTCCGTTAACCATTATCGAGGATGTTATTTCTATTCTAACTGAATATGTAGATTTTTATATATATATCACTATGTATACATATATATATATATAAAAATTAAAGTTAAAATAAAAAATTACCCACAATAGTGAAAAACTAGCCGGACGTATTTAATATTTGGACAGTTTTTACACACTTCATTTCCAGAGAAAAAAAACCCTTAAGAACACACGAAAAATTGAATATAAAACTGAATCGCATTACCGTGTCAGTGTTCTTTAATCAAACTTGTGCAAAAGAGAGATTGCTGCCCAAATGCACAATTATATATATATATATATATATATATATATATATATATATATGTGTATGTATGTATGTATATTCAGAGCTTTTCGGTCGTTATACCCTCCGGTCTTTTTCAAGTGTCTGTCTTCGTATTCGGTAACCTTGGAATTTCGATCCGAACTCCATTCAATCCACAGGGGTAGATTGCTTTCATCCCGCTTAACATGCTTCAGGGTATTTTGTATCAGTTCATACTCAGTAGTTTTATTCACCTTCTGTGTTTGCTTGAGCGTTTCTTTCACTGAAGCACCGTATGCGGCCTTTCAAACAACCGCCAAGGAACCCGATATGTTTTAATCAACGTGTTTTAATTCACTAGACCTTGTGTCTCCTGAAGAAGGCCGACGGGTATAATGCACAAAATGCTGTGATTATAACAACCAAAATGTCTGAATAGCACAATATATAATAATCTATATTTTTGTTTATTTTATCTCGGGAATAGCTTTCATGTGATTATTTTGATGGGTACGATTCTTGAGTCGACATTTGGCGACTGAATTCAAATTTGCTAAATCGTGCAAGATAATTTATTTGAAAATAATTATTCAAAAACAATCCAACGTGTACTGTTCAAACCAACAAGCGAAAACTACAACAGATGAATTGACGCCACGGCAAACTGGCCGGCGACGAATTGTCTTAGCAACATTTGAGAGCCTATAAGACACAAAACAAAAATAAATCTAGAAGGTTTTGTACATTGATTTCACTATCGATCTAGAGACTTAGATGTCCATTTTACCAATCAATTAGACTCACTTAATAATAATAATAATAATAATAATAATAATAATAATAAGAAGAAGAAGAAGAAGAAGAAGAAGAAGGAAAAGAAATTTAATTCAGTGTATTGGCATCGGGAGACCGATTATCCAGATTGTTAGGGGATACTAATGTTAATAACAATTGCAAAAATGTCCTTGTAAAAACGGTTTATATTCACGGAGTTATATTGAAATAAATCCACCAATAAATCTTTAAATGTTTTCAAATCATATACAATCCAGGTAAGATGGCTACACATGTCATTTGCAAATATTTCAAGACGGAGATGGAGTAAAGAGAAGTAATCATTATATTTAATCTTTATATATATTCTTTTATTCGTTATATTATTCTTATAACTTTTATTCTTTATTTGTTAGATATTCTTTTATATCCTTCTATTCTTTTATATTCGTTTTATATTCTTTTTATTCTTTATATTCATTATATATACTTTTACGCTTTTTATATTCTTTATATTCTTTTATTCTTAGCATTATTAATGTTCTTTTATTCTTTATATATTCTTTTATTCTTTATATTTTCTTTTATTCTTTATATTCTTTTTATATTCGTTTTATATTATTTTATTCTTTATATTCTTTAACTATTCTTCTGTTATTTTATATTCTTTTTATTTATATTCATTATATATATTTTTATTCTTTGTACGCTTTTTATATTCTTTATATTCTTTTATTCTATATATATTCTTTTTTATTCTTTTATTCTTTATATACTTTTTTATATTCTTTTATAGTTTCATTAAAGTTAATTTAAAATTTATTAGTAGATATATTTTTTGATATTTGCTCAGAAATATTAGGTCGATGCAAAATTTAGCTGGATCGTTGAAGTATTCTCGAAGTATACTTTGTTCTCTGTATTAAGTGCAATCAGTCATGAGGAGGACATCGTTTAGAAAACTAAATAAAATTCAGAAAATGGATTTCATATTAACTGACAGTCAGGAACATTGATTAGGATTCCTTTTTCTTCTCCAGAACAAGTCATTTATGGACAAGACAGCAGTTAAAAAATGGATTTATCACAGGATCGCCTTGGCTTAAATTCAAGAACACTCTTTTAAGAACATGCTTTGGAAATTATAACTTAAAACGAATCTGGGACGTAGTTCTTTGTGTTTGTAGAGAAATATTTACAAAGTGCTTGAAACGGGACAAGCTATTACTGCTTAGTGCTTTAGTGTACAACTGCTGTGTTTGAATTTTGCAAGACAACTGAACACTTTGCAGGAAAAAAAAGGCATTGACTGTTGATTTGGCTACCTAACTACTCTGGTTTTCACATTGCAAATTCGACTCAGCAGAGGATCCTGAAACTAAGATAGGAACTTCTTCCACAAATGGTTTGGTTTGGTTTGGTTTGTTTTGTTTTACGGCATGTCAACCTCAATGGGTCATTCAATGCCGACAACTTTTTTTTTCCTGGCAATATTTTTGCTTTGTCAAAAATCTATTTCTGTTAATATTTTTCCTCAAAAATGTATAGCTGGTAATATTATTTTTTCAAAAACGTATAGCTGACAACATTATTTTTTCAAAAACGTATAGCTGGCAACATTATTCCTGTTGGACGTAGTTTATCGCCATGACCAGGACGCGGTTGTAGTTTATTTTCATACCCAGGACGCGGATATATTCAGAGTGTTAACTATTTGCCCATAGCTGGGACCCTAAGAGGTGCTACCACCCCGAGTCATGGTGGACCTGGGAACGCCAGCAATTAAGAGGTGGTTCCACACTCCTCAGAAACTTCTGATCAGAGGCCTTGCTGTTGGGCGTAGTTTATCGTCTTACCCAGGATGCGGATGTAATTTATCGTCTTACCCAGGACGCGGGTGTAGTTTATCGTCATACCCAGGACGCGGGTGTAGTTTATCGTCATACCCAGGATGCTTTATCGTCAACCAGGATGTTCAAAAAGTTCTGTCAATTTTAGATACTTGCTTGTTCAACTCCAGGCAATACTCCATATATGATTCCACCAATTTCAATGCATTGAAAAATACGCTAAATCGAATCTAATCTGAGATAATTCTTATATGTGATAATATTATTTGATAAAGCTCCCAGGACAAAAATATCTCTTCCCCACCTAAATGGACATTATTGGTCTGTGTACCGATTTGAGTCGGGGAAAAGAACAGGTAAAAAAAAACCAAAAAAACAAACAAACAAAAAAAATTTCTTTATTTTACATGAAAACGTGATATTTATTAAAATGTAAAATTTTGTACTAGGCACCAAGATTTACTAAAATAAAATTACGTCTCTAGCTGCCTGGACAGGAAAGTATTTATGGAAAATTGGCTTGCCTAAATGCTTATCTAAACAATTACTTCCCTATCAGCCACTGCGGCATACCATCATAAAAAGGGTTATTTTTCTCTGATGTCTGGCGATGGGACAAAACCAAGGGAAAATGAATTCAGGCCTTTGCCATCAACATTAATGAGAAGTGAAAACATGCAGCTCAGCAGATTCGCTGATTCCCTTTCTCATTCTGATAAACATTACACAAAATTGAATCTCCATCTCATATATATATATATATATATATATATATATATATAGAGAGAGAGAGAGAGAGAGAGATAGATAGATAGATAGATAGATAGATAGATAGATAGATATAAGGGTCCATTTGTTATAATTTATTTCCCCAGGGAATTTCTTTTTCCCTGGCTCATCATACCACACTTCCAAGGGTGAAAAATGAATTTAAATTTACATATATTTTTTTTATATACTTTATATATATATATATATATATATATATATATATATATATATATATATATATATATATATATATATATATATATATATATATATATATATATGTATGTATATAAATAAAAATAAAGAACAGTAAGATATATAATCCAGTGTTCTTATAGATATTCTTATTTTATTTTTACAAAATAGTACTCAATGTAAATTTACAAAGCATTAATATTATAAATTAATTGATTTAAAATGTTATTTTTCGCTACACAGTTCTAACCATGTTTCAAAAATGGAAGCTAAAAGCACCGAATTTAATTTTGTACCTAAAGACATTAGTTCCATTTCATCCTCAATCGAATTTATAATAAATAAATATATATATATATATATATATATATATATATAGAGAGAGAGAGAGAGAGAGAGAGAGAGAGAGAGAGAGAGAGAGAGAGAGAGAGACCGATATATATATATACACAGATATAAATAAACCCTCTATCTCCGATATTGAGTACTGTTCTCCTATAAATATAAAAATTTTAAACAATATATATAATATATATATATATATATATATATATATATATATATATATATATATATATATATATATATATATATATATATATATATATATATATATATATATATATATATGTGTGTGTGTGTGTGTGTGTGTGTGTGTGTGTGTGCGTGCGTGGAGGATGTGAGATTCAGTCCGGATTTCTCCCCTCTGCGACTGTTTATTTCTCAAAGCTAAAATCACAGCTGAATATTTACAACGAGATGAGAACAATATATTCTGTGTTGATCCCGAAAGAGGAGATTGAAAAGTGAAGGGCATTCTGGGATATATATTTGAGTTTTTAACGAGATTACTCTGATGAGAATTAAGGTACTGTTATCATAGGTAGGCTAGTTTTTGGTAAGATTAAATGCTTGGTACATTTCCGGAATGACCTCAGCATATAAAATGAGTGAAAGAAACGGCTGATATATTTCCGCATCGAGGTTAAGTTTCATAGCAGTTAAGAAATATCAGATGTTCCTCGAAATGAGTAACTCAGAAAGACACATATTTCGAATCTCCAGAATCGGGAGACAAGGAATCCGATTATGAGTAACAAGTCTGTCTTGACAAACACAATTTGGCTTTTCAACCGACAAAGTTTGATCAGATTGTGAGAAAGTACTTCCTTCGCTTTGAGTTATTGAATATGATCTCAGACTCAAAAGACGTAGAAAATTGAAATCTTGTAGATGTCGAGAGTGTGTATCTAGTGTTCAAAATTTGGTATATGTATTGTGGAAGATACTGGATATTAAGCATTAACACACACACACACATATATACATATATATAGTATAGTCGTCGACTCTCCCATCGATTTTGACGTATGAGGGCCAAGCTGATCAGATTCCAGATTTCCATGAGATTTGATTATAGTGGTGAAGACCATCCAGACTTTTGAAGAGACGAATACAGAGACCTGGTGCACTACGTTCCACAAGGTCCACAAACGACCCTCCGCAGGTTTTGAATTAAGAGTTGTCCTTCTCCTAGACCAGTTGCCATCCAAGGCTATAGTACCCAGTCTGTCTTGCTATTTTACCCATAGCTGGATGGATAAGAAGAGGATTCATACCTTTCCAAAAGGGTATTAGCACGTAAGTGAATGTAATAGATTCGACTGGAATTCGAACTCGGCTCTGCGATTCCTCAATCTAAGCCGTTATTCATTACTCCACCGTGCCACCTATACTATATAGTATGCCAATAATAATACTCGTTTGGAAAAACCTCAGATAGCTCAACTTTTAGATATGTCAAGGAAAAAATTGGAAATAAAAAAAGAAAGAACTAAAAACATTCGAACAGGGTGAAATAAATCGTCCAGTGCCTTAAGCTTTTACCCTGCTTACCCTGAAGATCCGTTTAGGTGAAACCTAGGTAAGTTTTTCCTGGTTCATTATGATTTATTTATATTTTATATATATATATATATATATATATATATATATATATTTTAAGCGTTTCACCCCAAGCAAGGCGGGAAGCCACTAGCACGCAAGGGGTTACAGTGAGATGGAACTAGAGCAAAGAGGAGTGATAGTGGAGAGGATGAAGAGAAGGATAGGGGATAGATCAAGGCATCTGGAGACGTCGATTGACATTACATTTGAATAGTTGGAGATTATAGCTATCAGGGAAACATGAAAAGGGGAGGGAGTTCCACAGGCGAGAAGTTCGAGACATGAAGCTATTGGAGTAGAAGAGACGGCTACATTTAGGAGTTTCGACAGTGAAAGGGTGAGAGCGAGATGCCAGTCTAGTTGAACGTTTAAATTCATGAAGTCTGGGAACCAACAAAAGCAGCTCATCAGAGCAGTTGCCGTGAAAGTATTTTTAAAAAAAAAGGGAGAGGGAGGCGACGGCAC
>CAHIKZ030005544.1:1875000-1885000 GCA_903632075.3 Acanthosepion pharaonis
ATATCCCAGCATAACAACACTACATTAAATAAATATATTTCTAACAAAGACAACGTAAATATTTCGAAAAACAAATGCAACTGCCGAAAAAATATGAGCTATCCCTTAAACGGTCATTGTGTGATTGATAATATTGTATACCAAGCAAGCATACATTCCGATAACGATGTTAAAATTTTATTTTGGTTCCACTGAAAATTCTTGGAAATTTCGTTTTTACCATCATCGAATGACCTTAGGAAATATAAAACACAAAAACATCACTAAATTCTCCAAATATTTATGACAATCAAAGAATGATGGTAACTCGCCATCAATCAAATAGGATATTATGACAAGAGTCTTGGAAAATGTGACACTCACGGGATAGGTTGAAGGCAAGAGGGACAGAAGAAAATAATGCATAACGTATTTAGTGCGCTTGAGTAAATAGATGGTGGGAAAGATTTAGGAGAGATAACAAAAAGACAAAATTTATTAAGAACTACAAAGGACAGGAAATTGTGAAGAGCCATGATCGCCTACGCCCTGAGGGGCACATAAAGAAGAAGATAGTTGTAATGAGTTATATCAGTTTGAAACGTCTTTATCAATTTGTATCGAAATTAGGTCACCAATTTGTAGCGGCGTTCATCAGTTTATTGAAGAAGAATATGTGTTGGGGAGAGATGTACTTTTATCTGTAGCAGAGATCCCATTGTCATCAAATAAGTTTTTTTTTTTCAAACAAGAGATCCTGTAGTGATAGTATTGTGTTGTATACAACACGTTGTTCTCTAGAGACTAATAAGTCCCTAGGAGGAAAAAAGAGACACGTCGTGTGGCATAGTGTGGTTAAAAAGCGAAAGATGAGAGAAAGAGTATTTGTGCTCTTACCTTTTATACTGCTTTGTAAACCAGTATTCAAAATTCTGATACATTAGGCTCAAAATATAAAGGAGTGATAAAGAAACTTAACAAATCACACACACATACACACACGCACGCATACACACATGTACACACACATATATACACACAGAGACATACACGCAGACACACACACACTCACACATATTTATGTATATCTTATTATTTATTCGAAAATTATAACATAAATATCTTATAAAATCACTGTAGTGATTTTATAAAGTATTTGTTATAATTTTCGAATAAATAATTATTTTTGCTCTACTATGTATTGAGCACATTTTTATGAATAGTATTTATTGGTTATTGGAATTTATTCCATATACACCAATCCTATAGTTGGTATATATATATATATATATATATATATATATATATATATATATATATATATATATATATATTAAATAAAAACAAACCACTTTAATGTTCCATGTAATAAATTATTTCACCACAGCCCTTTTAAAAGGACTGCGGATCATCATTGATAATTTAATTTAAATTGAAATATATTACCCTTTAATAATTATTATTGATCATAAAATATTTAAATTGGAAAATTTTTTGATATTTACGTAGATGTTAATACATGAAGTTACCTGTGTATTTCGGTACATGTATACCTGTGTGAGTGATTGAATATGTAAAGGAACGTGTGTATATGTGATATTTGCATGGGTGTGTATACAGTATATGACAGAGCAAGATCTTTAATATTACCTTCAAATATTACCCCATATTAACTTAACTAAAATTTAAGTAAAAGAGATTAACTATCTAGAAACGGTCACGAGTTAAATTCATGAACAAAATTCAAACGGATAGAGATGTCAACTTAATAATCAATAATAAAATTTTTTTAAAGAGATTAAAAAAAAGATTACTAAAAGTAAACTTATATTTTAAAATAAAATTTTATTCTTTTAATGTACTTTCTATGAATATTTTTCTAATCGACTATTTCATAGAAAATCCCCAAAATTTAAAAAAAATTTAAATTACGAACAAACATCAAATTAAATTATTTGTAGACAGTTTAGAGACATTCAAATTTATATCAAACATTATAATCTTTATGAACCCCCAAAATAACACTTTCAAAGTAAAACAAAATAACAGCGTCTGTTTCTAGTTTTTTTTACAAAGAAAATTAGTGACATCTTCTCTCTTAACTTCCTTCCCTCTTTTTCTCTCTATGGGTTTTTTCTTCTCTACCCCTTCGATATCAATATATAACTTCCGTTAAGTTAACCGTTTAAAGGTGTCGATATCTGCTAACTCACTCCTGTCTTCTCTCTCCCCCCTCACCTAATTTACATATGTTTAATACGGCCCGTCAAAAATGTGTTCTGATCGTGTGCGTGTGTGTGTATGTATGTATATTATTTGAAGAATAATTCAACGAATTAGACAAGAGAAAAATAGTATTTTACCAGTTTCTTATAACACTCTCCTTCAAAATACTTCCCTTGGGCATATATATATATATATGTGTGTGTGTGTGTGTGTGTGTGTGAAAAGTGTATATAAATATAAATAAATATATATGTATAATTATTTATATATTATATGCGCGGTACTTATTAGAAAGCGCTCAATATCAGAGATAGAGCTAACATATTTGGTTGGCTTCTTGCCGCGTCCATTCAGTTTATAAGCGATCATGGTTCTCCACAACCTCCTACATCTTTTTGCAAAGAGAACTGTTCACAAGGGATAACGTTTACATTTGAGTAGCAACTTAATATATATCTATATTATGAACTGCCTAATCTGGTGTAGGGCTAGATATGGCGAGGGAGTGCATTGTGTAACGCCAGTTGACGACTGGGATGGACTTGCTTTTTCTATTCGAAATCGTCTTTCACTATTCGAAATGGTGTCTTTTAGCTGATTTTGAAGGAAGACTACACTTATTGCTTCAGCCATCAAAAACACCGATTTCTTTACTTCTTGACACGCTTGTTTGAGCTTCATTTTTAAATATTCCGGTGTTATTTACTTTTTTCTTTACACTCTACTGTGATTGGTATTTTCATATCAAGATATTGTTTTACTGTTAGAAATAATCGTTTTTTTTCTTTTTCTTTTTTAAAATCCACCCCCCCCATATTTATCCAATGTGAATATTCTATTTTTCTTTCTTTCTTTCTTTCTTTCTTTCTTTCTTTCTTTCTTTCCTATTTTTATGGTCATTTCTCCCCCTTTCTAAATAATATTTTCTCTATATTTCACCTTTGATATCACTCTCCTAACTTCTTTATTCTGACCGCTATATTACCCTCTCAAACTACTAACTCTCCCTTTTTTACATTTGCTTCCTCTTTCCAACGTAACTCAGATCTTTTAAATTGTCACGCTTTCTCTCTCTCTCTCTTCCCCACTCTCTGTCTCTCCTAGAACATCTATCTATCTATCTATCTATCTATCTATCTATCTATCTATCTATCTCAGCCTGTTCATATCTATCTATCTATCTATCTATCTATCTATCTATCTATCTATCTATCTATATTTCAGCTTGATATATCTTTCTCAGATTCGTCATTACTCATCTTTGTAATTTCGCTGTTTGTCTATCTATCTATCTATCTATCTATCTATCTATTTATCTATCTATCTATCTCATTCTGTTCATATTTATCTATCTATCTATCTATCTATCTATCTATCTATCTATCTATCTATCTATCTATCTATCTATCTATCTATCTATCTATCTGTTCTATCTATCTATCTATCTATCTATCTATCTATCTCATTCTGTTCATATCTATCTATCTATCTATCTATCTATATTTCAGCTTGATATATCTTTCTCAGATTCGTCATTACTCATCTTTGTAATTTCGCTGTTTGTCTATCTATCTATCTATCTATCTATCTATCTATTCTATCTATCTCATTCTGTTCATATCTATCTCATTCTGTTCATATCTATCTATCTATCTATCTATCTCATTCTGTTCATATCTATCTCATTCTGTTCATATCATCTATCTATCTATCTATCTATCTATCTCTCGTTCTATCATATCTATCTGTCTATCTATCTCATTCTGTTCATATCTATCTATCTATCTATCTATCTATCTATCTATCTATCTCATCTATCTATCTATCTATTATGTTCATATCTATCTATCTATCTATCATCTATCTATCTATCTATCTATCTCATTCATGTATCTATCTATCTATCTATCTATCTATCTATCTATCTATCTATCTATCTCATCTGTTCATTTCTATTCATTATCTATCTATCTATCTATCTATCTATCTATCTATCTATTCATCTATCTATCCGTTCAGCTCGATATATCTTTCTCAGATTCGTCATTACTCATCTTTGTAATTTCTCTATCTATCTATCTATCTATCTATCTATCTATCTATCTATCTATCTATCTCATTCTGTTCATATCTATCTATCTATCTATCTATCTATCTATCTATCTATCTATCTATCTATCTATCTATCTTCTGTAATCGATTCTGATTTGGAAGGTTGCCCCTTCCCCTTCCTACCTTGCCTATCTAAAATTCCCGTAACTGTTTGTCTCTGATCTAAGTTTCCCTTTCTCCTTTTCTCTGCAGTTTCCTCCCACTTTCTCTGTTCGGCTTCAGTCCGTCTCCTTGCATCTGCCTCTTACTCCTCCTCCTCTTCTATCTTCTTGCAATAGCAGCAGTCATCAGCGTTAGCTTATTGGCAGTTCAATTTATCCTCCCCCTACCTTTTACACCTAATCTTTCATCACCCCTCACCTGTCCCCAATTGACTATCATCAGTCTCTCATACTTCTTTCTTGCGCTTACTCTCTTCTTTCCTCTGTCCATCGTTTAAATGTTTTCTCTTTATACCTTGCTTCAAGTCTCACTAGCCTGGTTTTAGAAGTACACAACCAGCCAAATGCTTGCGAGCCAATCCTGACATGTAGTCGCATAGAAATACACACAGATATGCTCGAAGTGTGCGTGTACGTATCCTCAATCGTAGTGCATCTTCGGACAAAAAAAATACATTCATGAGCTTCTATTACAAGATATTTTAGACATTCCGGGTTTTTTTTAAAATAATTGTCTGCACACGTTTAATCACATTAGAATAGAAACCTGATACGAAAGACAGGCTGCCATCATTATAGATATTTTTATTTTAAGTAAAATAATATTTTTTTTAAATTACGAGAAAGTCTGGCATAGAGTAAATGGTTAACATTCTAGTGTCGCAAAGCTTTCCTACTGGAAAGAGTTAAATCATTAACACCTGCCAAATTGCTATGCTTTGCAAAAAATTAGTAAATATCTTTGGTGCCTCCCGTAGAGCAGTGGTTAGCACGTGGGTTAGAACATTACTACTTTTGTATGTACTTTAGTCAGATTGAGTTTAAAACATACTCAATAGATACCCCACTAAAGTGGCCTTTTGCCAATCTAACCTTAGTAAATATGTTGTATTCTAAGCTGTTTAAGTAATGGCTAACAAGTTGATCTCACATATTATTATGTTGTTGTGAATTTGATCCGCACTGTGTGCCCCACATTTGTAACCTTCCAACAGATTGACCTTAGTGAATGCTTATCAAGCAGATAGACACACGAACACACGCAAAACGAACACATACACACACTGTGTGTTTATGTGTGTGTGTTTGTGTGTGTGTGTGAGAGAGAGAGAGAGAGAGAGCTTTTTAATTATACACAATTCAAGAAGGGGAACTTGTAATAATTGCAATAATTAGCAAGTTTCCTAAATCCCTTCTTAGAAGAGTAAATTAAATCTAGAGCCTTAATATTATGGCCTTGTACCAGAATATGTAAAAGCAAATATCTACTTTAGACGGCTGTTGTAGAACAATAGCGTCACAAATTATTGCAAGTGTGTTCGGTCTATACTGAATGCGACACTATTATTATTATTATTATTATTATTATTATTATTATTATTATTATTATTATTATTATTATTTCCTTTGATTTCTGGCGTGTGCACATTTCTTTCCGGGTTCCGCCCAGAGACCAAAGGTTAGAAATGGCATCATAACACTTTCCACTGACAAAAAAAAAAAAAATTATTATTATTATTATTATTATTATTATTATTATTATTATTATTTCATTGCTTTGTGTATTAAGAGTTGCCTCCAAGCCTCAAACAGAGACTTCAAGAGGCAACAAGCATTTTTTTGGTATCAGAAGAAGCAAACAGATAAGGTACTATATAATAAAAAAACAAAAAAAAAACAGATGTAATTGTGGTTGTTGTTGGTGGTGGTAAAATGATGATGATGACTGATATTATTATTATTAGTAGTAGTAGTAGTATTTCGTTCATTCCGCACGACACATGGTGCTGGTTGCTCGTAAGATGTTTATTTTCAGATCACCTCTCATGACTTAAGAAAATAAACTGGTCATTTGTCCTTTTCATCGACAGGTTGTATCCAATACATATCGTAGCACGTTTCTGTTCCGGGCAAGCAAGCTTTTTGTAATGACTATTTCCAAATCATAATGCAATATCGGCAAGGTTTTTCCTATATTTTTATATAACACTCCAGCGCCACAATGATCACCGGTACTGTAACAATAATAATAATGATAATAATTATAATTATTATTATATAAACTAAGGGGAGTATATTAACACTACAATCCTAATTCTACAGTACAAGCCTATTCTAATCATTTATACTTACAATTTATGCGATCAAAGTATAGGTGATTCACCAAGGCGCAAAGGTTAGTGTTTATTCTTCCTACCGTTACTACTATAGCAAGTTTAATCTTCCCCTGGGAGCCCCGTACTCTAACCTTGGACTAGCCTAAGCTAAGTTTTTTTGGTATCTTATTTTGGAGAAATGGTTAATAGTTAATAGACTCATCTCGCAAACAATGATCACTGCAATGAATTCGGTTCCCGTCCAGTGCTCAATACTTGTAACCTTATGCCATACTTAGTTCAATATAAATACAGCTTCAAAATTTAGGCATAATTTAACAAAAATTTAGGCATAATTTTACATTTAGATATTTCAAAAAGATTGTTCTACAGAAGTAGAAATTGTGTGAAAAATCTATTTGCACATCAAAGAAATGTTAAAGTCAACATTTCCTCGTATTTATTAGACTGGGTGGGGTGGTACCGAGGCTCGAACTCAATACAGTAGTATGAGTATTCACGACTTCATCTGTACTAAGCTAAGTTCGGCACAAGACTCATGGAACACACATTGAAGAACGAACTCGTTAGACTAATGAAATAATTTGGGTGGCAATATTGCCATCGCACGAGGGTAAACGATTTGGTTTTGACATGCGTCTACAAGCATCACTCATTTTTTCTCTCTCTCTCTCTTTTATATTTATATATATATATATATATATATATATATATATATATATATATATATATATATATATATATATATATGATATATGAGCAGCCTTCATTTAAAAAAATGTTCTGCTAAATAAAACCGAGCCTTTTGGTGAGTTTCTTCCGGTAGCTATTTGGTCGCTTTATTTCAGGTGGAAGCGTTTTACATGCAAACATACGCACACCACACGAAAACGCACACTGGGCACGTGCACGCACCCGCACGCACGCGCAAAAGAGTGGATCAATAAGTCAATAACCTAAAACAGTTATAGACTGATTTTTTATCTCAATTTTTGATTAAGTGCATTGACAGGGTTGAAAATTATATCGAAAAAATAGATATTTTGCGTAAAATATGTGCTTTTCATAATTAAGCTTTGGAGTTATATATATATATATATATATATATATATATATAAACGATTAGTTATTTAATTAAAATGTTATTCCAATTAAAGTTCTCGTTGATTATTGGCATGCAATGCTCAGTATCCTTCGGACAGAGTCACATATAGTGTAAATGTTATGTTTTTCGGGGACACACACACATATATCTATCTATATATCTATATATATATATATATATATATATATGTGTGTGTGTGTGTGTGTGTGTGTGTGTGTGTGTGCTTGTATATCTGTGTGTATATGTGTATATGCATATATAAACGTAGCTAATATAAACATTTTTTATATATGCGTTTATATGTATATAAACATAGATAATGTAAATACATATAAACGTATATATACATTTATATATATATTTATATTATCTACGTTTATATATATGCATATACATTATCTACTTATATATATATATATATATATATATATATATGTGTGTGTGTGTGTGTGTGTGTGTGTGTGTGTGTGTGTGTGTACTCTGGTACAAAAGCCCACATATACACTAATTGATTTGTTTGGTAACCTTTGCGCTACTGCAGGTATACAAAGAAATGGTTTAAATAAACAGAGAAAGGGAGTCTGTATGTGTGTGTGTGTGAGAGAGAGAGAGAAAGAGAGAGAGGGAGATAGGGTAAGTTAAAGACAAGGTTGAAAGCAATATGTATGTGGTGGGGATGCATTTGAATGCATGAATGTGTGTGCGCGTATTGATTAGAAATAGAAATCTATTCGCTATTTATTGGTCGTAGGGTTAATATTAAGACAAATGTTAGTGATGATACTATGACCACTACTACGGCAGCGACTACTGTTCTTCACAATTCATGAACCTTTCCACTCAAAAAGAAACCGTTGATGCTGTCATCTTTGGGAGAATACTAGATTATTTTATCGCTGAAAACACTTTTATGTCCTCCTCAAAGCAAAAATTTAATGGCAAACATAAATGTTTAAAGATATGCGCATGCCCAGTCATTCATGCGCATGCTCACAAGTGGTTCAATTAAAGAATAGGTTTTCGATTAGCCATGAAGGTAAACGCAACAGAATATTTAGAAAAGTTCCTATTTTATTTAGAAAAGGTAAAACGTTTTGTATATACGGTTGCATACTGATGAGCAAAAGCACGCAAATATAGGAAATGATTATGAAAAATTTTCCTATTTTCCAGAATTTGGCTACTATCAGAAAAAATATTGGAAGGGCTTTTTTACTGAATCGAGGACTTTTAGTGCTTTTTTTTTTTTTTTTTGCATATTCCAACATCTTGTATAGAATACTAGTTTGGTGACCCCGCTTACTCTATTGAAATTAATTCTCATTACATAGTTCACTACTCCCACTTTGCAAGAGTAGCGTACCTGCCATAGAGTCATAGTCAATTACTCTTTCAAATCATTCGCAGTTCGGTCCCCTCTGAATGTTTTATTTTCTGGCCCAGTGCCAGGTAAGCTTTGGGAGATTATTGTAAGGTGCCTACTGTAGAACTATGAGGAGCAAGATAATCCTATAGGTTATTATCTAACACAATAGGTTCACTTTTCACAGCTTCTATGTTTTAATAGCCTTGTGCCAGACTGAGTGGCTTAAGAAATATCTAATTTCCTGGCTACGTACAGACAAAACTCAGAATGTACAAATACAAACACATACAGGCAGATAGTCACACGCGCGTGCACACACACACACACACACACACACACACACACACACACACACACACGCACACACACACACATATATATTCCTGTGTGTGCGTGCGTGAGTGTGTATATGTAGGGGGCTACGTGCTTCTGTATATGTGCGTGTGTGCATACGCGTGAGACAGACAGATTACTTAAAATGATTTCGAAAGTGTATTTTCTTTCAAAAACCAGAAAGTAATTAAAATTAAATTTATCAACTTAAAAAAGAGGCAAAAAAAAATAAAATAAACTTTTAAAAGGAGGTGCTGAAAAGTTCTCGGTGTGACCCACTTGTCAAAATATGACCAAATATCAAAATTTGGATTTGAAAGGGTTTCATAGTTACATAAGATGCTTTAAATTATACGCAGAGATATCGATATTTAAAACGCTTTGTATTTTATAGAAACTTTGAGAAGTAACAAAGAGTTCAATATATATATATATATATATATATATATATATATATATGAAAATGGACATTGAAGTCAACACTCAGCGGCGGCAGTCTGTTTCATGCTTGTACAAAATAGTCATGCTTAACGATTGCGTTTAAGCATGAAACAGACTCTCGTCGTTGAATGTTGACTTCAATGTCCACTTTTATTTTTAT
>CAHIKZ030005544.1:1890000-1895000 GCA_903632075.3 Acanthosepion pharaonis
GATAGATAGATAGATAGATAGATAGATAGATGCACATTTATATGTCCATTTGTGTGCGTGTGTATGAGAGAAAGAGAGAGAGAGAGAGAGAGTGGTGAGAGAGAGTTTGTTTGTGAACTAGATCATTGTTTCTAACGGCAACAGCCGTCTGTATTTAAACCTAGGTAAAATTATTAAAAATCGACTGCTGATTTTCAAGGAAGACTCTCCTATCTTGAAATATCTTTCTAACACTGGTCCTCGCTCCCTCGCCATTTATCCTTGATCAAGACTAATATGAATTAGCAGCTATATCGATCTGTTCATTATCTCTATCTATCTATCGATCTCTTATTTCATGGCATGCATATAGATGTTAAGGAGAGAGAGAGAGAGAAAGAGAGAGAGAGAAAGAAAAGCAAGACGAAAAGGGGAGGTGGAGGACCGGGAGGAGGAGGAGGAGAATAAAGAGATGATCAACTGAATTGATCAGCGTTTTGATTAGGCAAAGAGTTGATGATAAAAATAACTGCAACAATCGAATGAGTTTCGTTTCAGACGGACTGAGAACGTATGAAATTTTCATTGAAATTAAAAAGAAAGGAAAATTCGGGGACCGGGAGGAAGGGAGAGAGAGAGAGAGAGAAAAGGAGGGAGAGGGAGAGAGAGAGAGAGATTGGGAGTGAGAAACATCAGACAGATAGGCAGAATCAATGAGAGAGATGGAGAGAAATAAAGAGCAAGAATGGTAAATGTGGGTGAAGCACTCTCTAAACAGAGAAGTAGAAAAAGGATAGAGACATAAGGAAATGTGGAATTAAGCTACATCACTATTTTAAGACTAAAATCTCTTTGTTTAGAATCACGCACACACACACACACACACATATATATATATATATATATATATATATATATATATATATATATATATATATATATATATATAGAGAGAGAGAGAGAGAGAGATAGATAGATAGATAGATAGATAGATAGATAGATAGAAAAGGTGGGATAGAGTTAATAGGAGAGAAAGATAAAGAATGGCAAAAAGAGAATGAGACAGGGATAATTATTTCGATGCTCTAAAGAGAGGTGTGTGTGTGTGTGTGCATATATATATATATATATATATATATATATATATATATATATATATATAAACGATTAATTATTTAATTGAACTATATTTCCAATTAAATGTAGGTTATCGTTGATTTTTTTTCAATACAGTACTCAATACCCTATAGCCACAGCCACATATAGTGTAAATGTAACTTTTTTCTGATCTTGAAAATTATATATATATATATATATATATATATATCGAAACATGCGTACAGAAATATTAAAATTTATAAATATAGAGGTATGCATGCACATATATTAAAATACAGATATATGCATAGACACACACGCAAAGGCATATATACACGAACGCGGACATACACACACTCACACATACGTGTATATGTGTGTGCTCAAAAAAATGCGTCCTATGCATTAACATATGTACTCTTCCTCTCTTAACTGCTTTCGGAAAAACACGCCCGGACACGCTGAAATGGTGAACTAAAAAGAATATTGGTAGGCGAGACGAAACTTGACCGCCGATGTAATTCTAGTAAAACTAACCTTGATTATCTTTCTTGATCGATAATTGATTTCGCTTCATTGGTTGACCGAAAAGGATAAATTCATGGAGGGATAACTAATTTATTTTCTCGTTTATATATTCATTGGGTTTAATTTAGCCCAGTGATAAACTGGAAAGCATTCGTGTAGAAATATTACGCTGCGTCGATCTTAAAAATGGAGTGAGGTTGATTTCATTAAGAATAATTTCTAGCTTTTTTTCCTGGGCTCAATCACTGACTAATTGTCCTGTTGAGAAATATCGATCAATATCGATCCGGAAGAAATCGTAATGATAAGAAGATTGCGTTGAGTCAATCCTCCCAAACCTCCCCTGAATTGAAAGAATCTAGAATTACCTACATCATAGGAAATCTTGGATTTTACAAGTGTTCAAAGACTGATTTCATTTTTGGCAAGGTGCGAACAGCATCGGCATTTGTTTATTTGTATATATATACAGTGTAACCCGGATATAAGAGAGTTGTCGGGACCGGAGAAGTCTCTTATATCCGGGTTTCTATTTTATATACATTAACACAGGCTCTAATTTGGGACCAGAGAAAATCTCTCTTATATCCGGGTTTCTCTTATATCCGGGTCTCTTATATCCAGGTTACAATGTATATATGCAAAATGTGTATGTATATAAATATACATAGATATATGTAAAAATGTATGTATATATATATATATATATATATATATATATATATATATATATATATATAGAGAGAGAGAGAGAGAGAGATAGATAGATAGATAGATAGATATGCAATTTATATATATATCATTCATATATTATATATGTGCGGTACTTATTGTAAAGCTCTTAATATCAGTGATAGAGCTAATATATTTAGTTCAAACAAACTCACATCAATTCAACTATATATATATATATATATATATATATATATATATATATATATATATATATATATAAGGGGAGAGAGAAAGAGCCAGACAGGCAGAGAGAACACCTGTATTTCATTGATGAAAGTTGAAGTAAAAACAACAGGATTTGCGAGTGCTGACTTAAAGTGGACAAAACCTCCCGACTAGCACTATATATTCTGTATATCGTCGTTTGTTTCTGCCTCTGGCCTATGTCTGTCCGGAATAAATCTATTTTCAAGAGCCTATCTGATAACTGAATATCACAAGTCGGCGGTGTTTGTATCTTGTTCAGAAGACAGGGTTGTGAATGTCAATTTTAAAATCAGATGGACAGACGATCGTGCAAAGCAATCAATACGAGTTAAGATATCTAACGTGTTACCAAAATAAGAAGGTGTGATTATCCGGGCAATCAAAGCCAATCAAAAATACAGGGGACATGAAAATTTAATTTATAATTAAGAGGATTAATCCCTCAAGACGTTATTAGTAAGTTCGGGTCTATATGCCATGCTCTTGTGCCTTAACAAAGCAATGGTTAGCAAATATCCACACAAATCAAGAAAATATAACCATTCAGTCTGATATTGTTGCCAAAAACCTGTTTGCAACAACCCATCTATCTGTCTGTCTATCTGTCTATCTCTCTCTCTCTCTCTCTCTCTATATATATATATATATATATATATATATATATATATATACACATATAAACCTTCTTGAGTGCATTGATGCTGGCTTTGCACTTATGTCCTTGGGAAAGGTGTAAAACCACTTGCTCCTGTCCCCTATCATGCCGACGAATAACTTTGCAAAATGCCTTTTCACTGACTTAGAAAAGGGAGGGGATTAGTGGGTATGTGGTTGAACATGTAGCCCATAGCCATATATATATATATATATATATATATATATATATATATATATATATTTACACACGCTCTAGCTCTGATATTGAGCACTTTAACCCATAAATATAGCGCACCTTAAAACTATATTTCTTCATATATATATATATATATATATATATATATATATATATATATAGAGAGAGAGAGAGAGAGAGAGAGAGAGGAGAGAGAGAAAGAGAGAGAGAAAGACAGGGTGATTGTGACTTTTTTCTTTGGTGTTGATTAAAGAAGCAAGTCTATTATATCAAACCAAGGCCTTGGAAGAACTTGAAGGACGAATGCAAAAAGTTATGTCTTCCATTGCAGAAGAGTTCCCGGTGAAATCAGTTGAACTGATTCCTGGGCGCTTCGAGAAGATTGTAGCGAAATCTGATGCCCATATCGAATTTTAAATAAAACCTCGTGCTAAAAATGGGGTGTTACTTTGCAATTATCCCGTATATATATATATATATATATTATATGGACACTGTCAATGGCATGTTTAATACGTTTAATATCTGTTTGATTAATAAGACAGTGAATTCCTTCCTTACTGGGGACTTTAACTACACTGAGCAACTGCTAGACTAAACCAACCTTAGCTAATAGCGCATAACACACGCGCACACACACACACACACACACACACACACACACATATATATATATATATATATATATATATATATATATATATATATATATATGAAACAAAATTATATCAATAAGCCTCTAACTTGGATATTGATCTGAAATTTTCATTGTATAATATCCGGTCTCTATCATTAATATTCGCCATGGAATTAAGGCTAAAAATGAATATATAATGAACACTATGAATAAAAATCGTTTGTAAAATTGCAACTAAAAGCGATTTTCAGGCGTGATTTCCAACAAAATCCATCACATACGGTACAGTCAAATATAAGTGTATGTAAATGCATGTATTTAATTGACCAATCATCATCCAGGAGGAAGAGAAGATACTGACATTTTGATTATAATCTATCTATCTATCTATCTATCTATCTATCTAGCTATCTATCTATCTATCTATCAATATCAATCTGTTCTTATTTATTGAGCTATTTGCGAAATATGGCCCAAGGCAATCTAAATTTCATTTCACCCTATTTGGAATTTTCATACTAAAAGATAGATAGATAGATAGATAGATTACAACTAGGACTGATAGAGATAAATAGGAGAGAGAGAGAAAGAGGAAAAGAAAGAAAGAAAGAACGAACGATAGATAAAAAGACAGTCATATAAAAGAAGTGATGAATGATTGCCTAGATATTGTATATTAAAAGAGAAAGCCAAATTTATATCGATGCAAAATATTTCCTTCTGCTGTGGCTGTCTGCTTGCGTACGGCACTGGCTAAAACGAGAGCGACAAAGACGGAACCGACAGGAAGCAGGACGAGCAAGCCCGCCGCCTGGTGGATGCGATGAAATTTCGAATTGTTGAACCAACATAGAAAGATTCGTGCATAAGCACTGAGGAATGCATCATCGTTTTGCTAGCGAACCGGCCAAACAATGAGAGAATCGCTTTCCACGCGCGTAGGTGTGTCACAGCTTCCAATGT
>CAHIKZ030005544.1:1900000-1940000 GCA_903632075.3 Acanthosepion pharaonis
CTAAATACCTATGTGCTTCTTCTTCTTCTTCTTCTTCTTATTATTATTATTATTATTATTATTATTATTATTATTATTAATAGTGGTAGTAGTAGTAGTAGTCGTTAATGAATTTTTATATGAGAAACTGCTTAATCCCAAACCCGAACACTTTCCTTAGTGCCCTCGCCGGTTTCAGTAACGCTTCAGTTTAAATAGTTTCAGTTTTTTAAATTTTCTTTTTCTATAAAAAAATAAAGAGATTTTAGTTGTCTGGTAAAGGCTTATATTTCGCTATTCTTTTCATTCTCTTTCAATTTCATTGTCGTCTGCTTGAATAGTAACATTCTCTTGTTAATTTGTTCTTTTAATTCTTTTTGATTATGACGATTAGATTTAATCTAATGACCAAGAAAGAATTATCCGTTTTAATTTCAAAATCGAAAAAAAAATAAAAATAAAAATCCAGAATTATATTTGCTGCATTTGCCGCATCTTGTTCCCGCCAGATGTTGCATGAGATTTAGCTACCGTAGATCTCCTCAAAAGATTTGATCTGATCTCCATCCTCAGCAGACTCAACCTCAGCCATGCTTTGTACAATTGAAGTAAATCATAATCGCTAGGAGGTTAACATCAATCATATCTGTTAACTTTTACTGAAGATTAAGTGAGAGCCACTCTATTCAATACTCCTCACAACATTCTCTTTAGTATCCCTGCTCATGTTAGTAAGGCAGTTGAGGAGGCACGGTGGATTGAGCAATCGGAGAGCCGAGTTCGAATTCCAGTCGAATCCATTACATTCACTTACGTGCTAATACCCTTGAAAAAGGTATGAATCCTCTTCCCCGCCACCAGCTATGGATAAATAGCAAGACAGACCTGGTTCTATAGCCCTAGATGGCAACGGGTCTACCGCAGAAAGAAATGGCAACCTACTGCAGAGGAAAAAAATCTGCCTTGTCAGTCATGTATCAAAAGATACATGATCGCCTAAACGTGTATCACGCATGACACATAACTGACTGAAATTTACTTATGTGCTAATACCCTTGGGAAAGTTATGAATTCTCTTCTTCTCCCTCTAGCTATGGGTAAATAGCAGAACAGACCGGGTTCTATAGCCTTGAACGGCAACTGGTCTATCGCAGAAAGAAATGGCAACCTACTGCGGGAAATAAATCAGCCTCGTCAGTCAAATATCGAAAGAAACATGATCACCTAAGAGTGTATCACGCATGGCGCATAACTCTTGTCAGGTAACTTTGTTTCTTTCATGAATATTTTTTATTGTTGTTGTTGCTATAGTTGATGCATTCGTGCGTTGATTTCAAACTGGAGAATGAGTGACTACAATTTGCTTCAAATATCCAACACCTTCCTCAGTATCTTTGCAGACCCCAGCAAGGATGTAATCTGGATACTTTAAGCTATTCCTCGATTTTTTAACTTTTCTAATATGGAGTTTAGGTGTTCCAAATTCCTCAGCTCTTATACGCACAATATTAAATGCAGTTTTTCCCTTAAATAATTTCTCATTATAAGAACGTAAAAAGTTTTTTTTTAAATTCCTGTTAGCACATATTCAATACACTAATTCTGTTGTTTTTCTATTATTATTTTTTTTTTATAATTAAATTTGATTCCAATTAAACAATTACTATTAATGAATTCAGATATATATATATGAAAGGCTCAAACACTCCGGGTTTAAAAAACAAAATTTTAGTGAGACTCCCACTCATACACTATCACCAAAATTTTATTTTTTATACCCGGAGTTATATTTTCCGATTTCTTTTTGAATTTGTTGGTCTGATGAATTGGATCGTGAATGCGGTTCCAATGTAATAAATTATAACCATGGAATATTAGTGTTTCAGCCTTTTATATTATATTCTTACTCTGTCTTGAACATTGTGTTCTACCTGGATTCTACCCTCTTGAGAATTTATATATATATATATATATATATATATATATATATATATATATATATATATATATATATATATATATATATATTAAAACTAATATTATCAATTATCTCTCTCTCTCTCTCTTTTTATATATATATATATATATATATATATATATATATATATATATATATATATATTAATAGTAGTACTCGTTTGGAAAAGCTTGGATAGCTCAACTTTGCAGATATGTCAGGAGAAATCGGTACCTGAGGAAAAAATTAGAAATACAAAAAGAACTAAAAAAACTTCAGAAAACGAAACAAATCGCCAAATGCTTAAAGTCCTTAGTCAAAAGAAGAACAAAAAAATCCAAATGAGTAGAAAGATTAAAACGTAGAGTGCTCAATACGCTAAGTAGAGCGATAAACTAGAATAAATTTCAGGAGCCAGGAAAACCCTGGGTTTGCCTGGGTCATTAGGATTTATTCTATATATATATATATATATATATATATATGTGTGTGTGTGTGTGTGTGTGTGTGTGTGTGTGTGCGTGTGTGTGAAAAGTGTGTGTATATAAATATATATATATATATATATAATTATTCATATATTATATGCGCGGTACTTATTAGAAAGCGCTCAATATCAGAGATAGAGCTAACATATTTGGTTGGATTGATGTGAGTTTGTGACCCTGGGTTTCACGCTTTTACGATCGTCAGAGTTTGTCTGACGACAATATATATATATATATATATATATCTGTGTGTGTGTGTGTGTGCATTTGCTAGCATATGTGTTTAAGTAAATGCTGTTTATTTCATCATTAAGCTATGAATTTATTGATATATCTACGTATATTAAGAGTGAGAAAGAAAAAGAAGAAATAAGAGAATTATAGGTATCTGGTGATTTTTTTAAGCGTTAAGATGTGGCACAAGGCCAAAAGTATGCAGCACCCCGTGCGGATTGAATTCACTAGTCAGTCGTAATTGATCTAGCGAGACAAGCTTGCTAACCATTACATCACGTCGAAAAGCCCAACAAATATTTCTACATGAATAATATATCAATATTTTATACTGCACATATATCAAAAAATATATCTATCATCATTTTCGATCAAAATCTGATGATGTTAGCGTATTTAAACATTTCAAATCTTGCTTGTTGGATGATTTTAAGATAAAAGTGGTGAAGGTCAGCGCGAAAATTATGTTTGTAGGTAATAAGTGTTCGATTAACAAGCAAGTGGCTTGAATAGTTGTATTATTTCCCGGTTAATTCCGAAGCTTATGAATAGCAGTTACTTTCTCTGCTTATCCAGAGCAGTTATATAAAATGCAACACAGTAGAATCAAATCATTGGGTAGGATAACAGAATATAGGTAAAGCAAATTGGGAAGAAACAAATGGCTTAAAAAAAAACCGGTAAGTGTGATATATCATTCCTAAAACCCGATTTTCAATATGCGTTGAAGTGATGATGTTGAAATTTTTGTTCAATTGAAGTTATTTTCATCTTTATACATATTAGTACAGATGTATAAATAGGGCTGCAGATCAGTTAAATATATTAACTGCTTTAAATATAGAAAGGTAAGTTTAAATTCATTGAATTTAAAGTCTTCTGCAGTTTTGTCAATAGGCACGTCACGTTTCTCATAGTCTTATTGATATGCAACCTCAGAGGTAGCATATGCGCATGCTTGAATTTCACGCGAGGAAATGAATGCATAAGAAGTAATAATGGCACAGATTGCAGATCATTCAGATGTTTTGGTGAGCAATTTGAATTGTCATACAGTCTGCATGCATTTCGTTGTTCAATTAAAATACTTTCCTTCCTTCCTTCCTTCCTTCCTTCCTTCTATGCTTTTTACCTTACTTTTTCACTTCCTTCATTTCACATTTTATTTCGGCCTTTCGTTTCTTAATCTCTTTCTCAGTCTATTATTCATCTATCTATCTATCTATCTATCTATCTATCTATCTATCTATCTATCTATCTATCTATCAAGAGTTTTTTTTTTCAGTTTATTTTCCTATCCAAGTGTCCATATTTGTCAGTCTGTCTGTATACATATATGTATTCATGTGTCTTAATATATTCCTATCTACATGCCTATTTCAGCTAATTTTATCTATCTATCTATCTATCTATCTATCTATCTATCTATCTATCTATCTATCTATCTATCTATCTCAGTGTGTTCTTTATCTATCTATCTATCTATCTATCTATCTATCTATCTATCTATCTATCAAGAGTTTTTTTTTCAGTTTATTTTCCTATACAAGTGTCTATATTTGTCAGTCTGTCTGTATGCATGTATGTATTCATATGTGTCTTAATATATTCCTATCTATATGTCTATGTCTGCTTATCCATTATCTATTTCAGCCAATTTTATCTATCTATCTATCTATCTATCTATCTATCTATCTATCTATCTATCTATCTGTTTAGTTCTGTTTATATCTATCTATTTAAAACATTTGTAGATCTCTATCACATTCTTTCTAAAGTGCGACCTTAACGATCAAAGCGATTCTATTATTCTTTTAGAATGTCCCACTCTTACTTCCCAGTCCAGCTATTCTCTTATTCTTTTATTCTGCTCTTGTGCGCAACGCAGCCGGGGAACAGAGGCTGTTTTATTTATTAATTTATTCCGTGTGCTGCGTGCTGTCCGCCAGCTCCCCTCTCATCGAACGACAACTTCATTCGACTCTCTGAAAAAAGGTCTCTTTCTATAATTCGGAGCCTATCCAAGCAAATGACATGCGCTTTTTTTTTCTCTTGAAATTGATCTCTAATCGATTGGTTACAATTGAAACATCCTCACTAGCCACAAAGACGGAATTAATAAATCCATTTGCATATGTAGTCATTAAATAAAGATAATATTTGATTTAATTTAGCATATATTCTTAGTATAAAAATACAATCTATCAAATAATATATAAAGATAGATAATAAAGATAGATAATAAAGATAATATTTGACTTATATATTCTTAATGTAAAAAAAAACACTCAACTTAATAATGTGCATTCTTATGTTTGTGAAACATTAGCAACACGTGTACATTTTAAATATGCAGACGTAATATATAGATTGAGCCCTAACCTCGTGTAAAAGCCTAATGTGTGTTTAACCTTGATTTTAAGGTTAAGAATTCATTGATTGTAGTTGGACTCTGACTTTGCTTTTACTAAAATTCGCCAGTAGAATGAGAAAGGACATATAAAACATATTTCAAGAAACTCATCAAAAGCCCGCCATTTCCAACATTACATCTAATTGTATATCTTATTAAGTATAAAGGAATAATACTTTTTAAAGTTTATATACAAGTTTTACATACGGCTGTATTATTCATTAGTTTAAAAAATACTCCTTACGAAATGACAGTAATTATTTTAGCATTATACAGGGTGTCCATAAAGTTCGTGTTCACTTTAAAAAATTCATAACTTTATTTATATTTTCGATAGAAATAATCTGTAAAAAATGTTATAAAGTTTAATGTACCTAGTTTTAAGAATAACTAAAATAACTAATGTGATTTCAGGCATTACTGTAAATCAGTTGGCAAATGTTTTCCGTGAACTGTAAAATTGTATTACTCTTTGTATTACTAATGATGGAGGACATATGGAAACTTAAATAAAATTTCAATAAAACCTTAAAAAATATAGATTTACTTCTTTCTGATCCTTTTTATAAATTATTTCTATCGCAAATACAAATAAAGTTATAAATGTTTTAAAGTGCACACGAACTTTATGGACACCCTGTATATCATCACATTTCTAATTTATAAGGTTAAACATGGATGTGCGAGTGGTGTAATTGATAACGGACGGAAATCGGAAAGCTAAATTCAAATTCCTGTTGGGTTTGCACTTAGGCGCAAATGCCCATTGGGAAAGATTTGTATCCATCTCTTGTCCCTTCGGCTATGGGCTGAATAGCATTACAGACTGGGTCGTATAGCCTTGATTGGCAACCAGTATACCGCAGAAAAAAAAAGGTAACCTACTGCGGAAATATCTTCTGCCTTAGCCAGTCATGAATCGAATGAGACATGATCGCCCAACCGTGTATCACGCATGGCACTTGACTGACCGTGGTTGAACATAAAAATATCACATCATAGATCGGACTTTAGCTAGTGGATAATCAAAGTGTATAGCAAGACATTTCAAGCCTCGCGAGGTTATATAATTGTAACCGTATGCCTCATGAGAGGAATATCAACCTCTTTCTTAAGTGTTATATCGATTCAGGAAGTAGGAGAACATGGCTCTCCACAACTTCCTTTACCTTGAATATCTGCATTCTGTTCATTTTTATAATTGTTAAAATAACGGAGCTGTCATTATTGAATACCAATCAAGTGTTAAAAACTATACACAATAATTTTTCATTTCATTCTACATTTGACTTAATGGAACATAGTAATTGGGAGTGTGGCATACCCGTAACATGTGTAGAGTATAACATGTTAGCATAATGTAACGTGTTAATATGTAACACCTTAACATGTAATTTCTAACAAGTTTGTAACATGTTAATAACATATTAACTGGTATCCCAATTTTTTTGGTAATCACATATTTTAAGGCTTCAATTCAGTTAAAATTTTGCATATGAAATCAATCCAAACAGACATTTTTTTTTTTTTACCCCGGCTGGTATGGGTCGTATGATCAGCCTCTTCTTTTTCTCTTTAACTGACCCCCATTCTCCCCACTTCTCTATTTCATTCCCTCTTCTCTCCCTTCGTTTCCTCGCTTCTATTCTCATCCTCCTCCTCCTCCTCCTCCCTCCACCTCTCTCTTTTTTCCTTTCCAAATCATGACTACCGTAGAGAATTAGACCTCACACTTGTGCCAGATAAGCTAAACTTAACAAATAATTAATCTCACAGACCATCACTGTTGGAGTGAGTTGGATCCCCAAGTGCTCAATATTAGTGGTCTTTAACCAGACTAAGTGAAGCTGAGTAAATATACACGCTTATACAACCATATATGCCTTTCAAAGAACAATAGTTAGTCTTGCAGCTGATTGGTAATGATTTGATCCTCACAGTTGCATTACTATTGTAGCCTTGTGCCAGGCTTAGTTAAACTTAGTAAATATTAAGTCTCGCAGGCTACAACTAGTGTATCAAATTTTATCCTTACTGGATGTCTCACACTTGTAACTTTGAGTCGTATTAAAATAAGCTTAATAAATATGTTTCGAATTATAAATAGCAAATTTTAAGCAAGGGAGATAATCAATTTTTATTATTCAACTGCGACTTGAACTTTGATTAAAGACACCTTCAGCATCAACGCTTATTTAATTATTTGTTTCATTTAACAGGTAAAATATTGAAAACTCTAATTAAAGTTCTTAAGCGATTTGACGTGTGAAAAAAAAATTATATTTGCAGTTTACAAACATATTTAATAAGAATAAGAGCAGTCGTAAAGCTTATTATTCCTTAAGTGATATACTTGATGCATGCTTGGGTGATCATGTCTTTTTTTCGATTCAGGATTGACTTGGCAGAAGAATTCCTGCAGTAGACAGCCATTGCTTTCTGTGGTAAACTGTTTGTCAATCAAAGCTGTAAGACCCAATCAGTCCTGCTTTAACCCATAGCTGGGGGAAGGGATGGATGCATGCCTTTCCCAAAGGTGTTTGTGCGTAAGTGAATGTAATAAACTCGATGATATGATAGATTAAGATAAATCATTTTTTTAACGAGTGTTCAGTGAAGTCTTTATTTTTTTCAATGTTGCAGAGACTGTGGATAAAATGCCTACACATATCTTCGTATAAATATATGATTATTCGCTTCCAAATTTAATTATATGTCATAAATTTGTATACGACACACACACACACACACACACACACATATATATATATATATATATGTATGTATGTATGTCTACACATGTTCATAGCTTCTAGAATTTGTCTGCAAAACAATTATGCCCGATTTTAATACGTCTCATTTATTGCAAAAAAAATGCTTTTGTTCAGATACAAAACCTTAATCAAATATGAGTTTATATTTAACCAAATGTGTGTGGAGTAATCATTATCTTCAAAATATATGCGATTTAATGAGAAATGCCTAAATTATTTATTTCTACATTGAAAATCCATTAAGCACCATATGTGCAAAGGTTTATTCATTTTCTATGATGATTTTAAGATGAACCAGTTGGAAGACAATTTACATGAATATATGCCCCTTGGGATTTAGATACTTATATGTTAATTATCATAACACTAGTAGAAAGCAAAGACCTTCAGAAATATGAGTTTTGGTTTCTTTTATTGTCTCACCTATCATACTTAACCTAGCTTACTAAAATAAATATAGAAACTTACTAAGATAATCTCTTCTATCTTAGGTAGATACTATAATCTTATCGCCTCAACCCCAGTCAGGATTAAAAAGTTACTGCGAACTACATAATCCTTATGATAGATTTAAATTCAGTGTTGCCTTTGGTTACCAACTACTGCTAGAGCTTCCAGTCTGGCCTGTTATCTAACCCATAGCTGGATTCCAGAGAAGAGATTCACTCATACCCTTTCCAACGCTATTTGTGTGAAAGTGAATGTATCGAACTTGATCGGAATTCGAACCCGTCTCTTTGAGTTCTCGCTATGAGCCGCACATATAAGCTATAAAATATTCTACTTGTATTTTTATAGCTGCTTTTCATGGCTAATTTTTCCTTTAATTTTTATTTAGAAAATATCATTAAATTATTCATTTGACTTTCAACAAATAATGATAATAATTATTGTTAAGCTTGACTTAAAATTCTACCTTATCTCATATTTTAATCAATTATTCGTGAAAAGACGTTTTCATTCAGGAGAAATCTCTGTATCCATTAATGAAAACTTCATACGCGCAATAGTGGAGCATTCAAAAAAGAAGATTGAATTTAACACGCGATTTAAGGAATATCTACAGAATGTTTGAACAACTCAGAAGGATTTAAATTCCAAATTAGATGAATGTATATAAAATATTAAATTGCATGGAGTTAGTGCATTTTTTCGTGGAATGAGAAAAAAAAAAACTTTTAGCGATAAATCTTCCGAAAAAAAACGAAATAATATCCATTTATTTCTATTAAAACCTAACTTTACTGAACTCTTTGTATCAAAATATATTCTTTTACAGAAATTAAACAAATATTTTGGCTCAAGAGTAACTTCTCTTTCTTTTTTCATATATACCATTTCATTTTATTCAGAGACTATACACCTATCTGTGTAGCTATCCCTGTCTAACATTACTTTAGATTTCAAGTAGACAATAATGTGATTATTATTATCCGTTATTCTTGAAAATATATTTACCCATGAGAAGCCTATGCAACCTGGACAAAGTTTCAGAAATGAAATCAATGCAAAATAAGAGAATTTAAATAATATTTTAGAGTCAAGACCAGAAGACACGACTGCTACGTGAGATCGACTATTACACGAATATATACGGTAGTCTGTCAATATGTCACACACGTATTATAACAGATGTCTTCACACAGTTACTGCTATCAGTCGTTGTTTTAACAGAATCCTGTGATTTGCAGCTAGAGAGTTCTCTCCCTTTCCTCTTTCTTCTCTAACGTTGCTGCTGCTGCTGCTGTCCATCTTCGGCCAGCGTCACGTGCTCTATGCATTGTTCCGAAACCAAATAGAAAGAGCTGTTGGCCTCGGCGACAAGGTCATTATCGGACTCGGCTTCTCCCTGAAACACTCACCTCACATTTCTTCGCATGATCCCAGCGTCATGCAGAAAATAACTCGAATATTTACAAACTAAATACACATTTTTACAACCTGAATGCTAAACTCTCTTTTATATACTTAAGGCTACACGCATGCGCGGAAGTCCATGAGTAGCCATTTCGCACATTCATTAAATTTAAATGTTTATATCATTTTGTTCTTTCTCTTAATGTTAATCAATTATTAATTACCTACAAGTAGAGGCATATATTTTGGGTATATTCTGTACGAACGTTCACCATTTTGTTTTGTTTTTGTAGCAGGGGGGCAACAAAAAGCAGTCTTTGTTATTTTATCACTAACTTCTCTCTCTACCGATTCAAAAAAAAAAAAAATACAACAATCCCAGGATCTAACATATGACAATATGTTACATTCTGAGGACAATGATGTATCTTTAATGGTATTTCCTGGGATAATAAGTCTTATTAGACAGATTATATTAAAATATATAGTACCAGCAGCAATCATTGGACGGATATATTGACAGGTAGATTCATGCCTCTTTTAAGAGAATTAGTGAGATATGAACACTAATACAAGAATAATTTGAGTGCCGTTCTCCGATTCCATCTGTTCTGCAAACCGTTATACTAATTTTTCATTTCCCAACCAAATACAATTCAGAAAAATATTGGTAGCAATGGAAAGACAAATTAAAACTCAATGATAGTGTAGCATGAACATCACAAAATTATTTGTGTACACACACACACACACACACACACACACACACACACACACACACACACACACATATATATATATATATTATAAATTAATTGATTTAAAATATGTTTTTTTTCGCTACACAGTTCTAACCATGTTTCAAAAATGGAAGCTAAAAAGCTTTGGAATTTTTTAAACATGGTTAGAACTGTGTAGCGAAAAAAAACATATTTTAAATCGAGTAATTTATAATATTAATGCTCTGTAAATTTACATTGAGCACTATTTTGTAAAAATAAAAATATCTATAAGAACACTGGATAATATATCTTACTGTTCTTTCTTTATATATATATATATATATAGGTTGGGTACCACGTGAGGAATATAAACTCAGATCATTATTATCACTATTGTAAGGAGTGTAGTCCTCGCTAGGTACGGATATTTGTAGGCTTGCGTCAGCCTAAGATAAGATATTAAATTAACACACATACATATACACTCATTTATATATATATAAATATATATATATATATATATATATATATATATATATATATATAGATAGATAGATAGATAGATAGATAGATAGATAGATATGTGTACACGCGCATGCGCGTGTATGGTGTGTTTGTGCGTGTGTTTATCAAAAATTCAGAAAGAGAAGATTTGTAAATTGACAATATGAATAAAAACAAAGGAAAACGTTTTGTCCTCTGACTGACTTAATCAAGATAAAGAGGACGAAATGCCTCGGCTAAGTTACCTTTACCTTCATACACACATACAGACAGACAGATAGATATATATATATATATATATATATATATATATATATATATATATATATATATATATATATGATTTGGAAGTCAGCACTATTTCTATCTATCTATCTATCTATCTATCTATCTATCTATCTATATATGTATTAGTAAATACATGACCGAAAAGAAATTTTGTGGAAAGAATTTTGATACATTTCATCATTTAAAAGAAAGAGGGAGTAGTTGTATATCGCTATCAATTATTTGCCTTACGATAGCATATTGCGAGCATATTTCTCGCGATTGCTCTTTCACTATCTATCTATCTATCTATCTATCTATCTATCTATCTATTGTTTATCTTCCTCTTTCGCTACTATGTGATATTTTAAGTCGTCTTTACTTCCACTTTTCTTCTTATTTACTTGCTTTCTTTCCCACTCTTTCAGAAAGACCCCTATATATTCATATATATGAATATACATTCACACACATATATGCATAGATATATATATGTGAGCTTGTTTGTATGTGTGACTATCCATACACATACATAGACGTATTTCATAGATGTGTGTGAAGTCTGTCTCTCTCTCCACACACACACACACACACACCCACGCCCACACACACACACACACACACATATATATATATATTTTTTTTCTGACGTATTTCTTCCTTTAGTGCTGACAGATGTTTGTGAAGTCTCTCTCTCTCTCTTTACACACACACACACACACACACACACACACACACACACACACACACACACACATATATATATATTTTTTTCTGTAGTTTACTGCTACCAGCAAGCAGAAATATTTCTTCTCCTGATGATGGCCATTTTGGCCGAAACTAGTCGAGGAATCTAAATGAAATAATGATAAAAAAACGAAAGAATATTAATCTACAACCCAATGTGTCTGAAGATTTTAATTTTTTTAATACTTTTTTATTGTTCAATATATATATATATATATATATATATATATATATATATATATATATATATATATATATATAATGAAATGGACAAAGTCCGACAATTATTTTAAGACATTTTATGTTTATACGTTCTTTTTATACATACAAATATTTAAGTAAATGCTCTGTGCATAATAAACAGTGTTAAACAACATTTACTGGCCTGAATGTCCGAGAAATTTTTATAGAAAATATGCGTCCTCCGGTAAATGTCGTTAATACTGTTTATTATAAACACAGCATTTACTTAAATATTTGTATCTATAAAAAAGAACGTATAAACATAAAATGTCTTATATATATATATATATATATATATATATATATATATATATATATATATATATATATATATATATATATATATATATATATATATATATATATATATATATATATATCTGTGTATATATATATATATATATATATATATATATATATATGTATCTGTATATATATATATATATATATATATATATATATATGTGTGTATTTGGTCAGTAAATTCTCTTTTATACAAGTTTTATTCAAAATGACGACAAGGTACTGCGCTTTTTTATTTTTCTTGTCTTATAATTATAAGAACAAGAAAAATTAAATAAAACACATACACATATATATATCAAAAAGATATATATATACATATATATATATATATATATATAAATATATATATATATATATATATATATATATATATATATATATATATATATATATATGCTTGTACGTGAGATTGCGTATCTTTTGCGTGCATATGTGTCATGTAGCTTGTTACTAATAGTAGGTCAATTTACCAGCGTAGTGATTTTGATTTTGATAGGACGTGTATCAACTAATGTAGTTTTCTCTCTCTCCCTCTCTCTAATTCATTCAATTTTTCTTAATTCTTAAATAACGATGTTTTAATCAACCGCTGCTTCGAAATAGATTTTATGTTCAATACGAAAATAACAAATAAAAGCCGTCCGTTTATCTTTCTTGCCACCCCTTCCTCCTCCTCTGCCCGCTTCTACTCCTCCTTCTCTTCTTCCTCATTTTCCTACTACCACCACTTCTGCTCTCTTTCCTTCTTCAATTTGTTTATCTTCCTCTTTCGCTACTATGTGATATTTTAATTCGTCTTCACTTCCACTTCTCTTCTTATTTACTTGCTTTCTTCCCCACTCTTCTTTAATATCTTCTGACTTTACTTCTTTCTTTTTTACGTTTTCACTTTTTCTCTTTTTCTCTTTCTCTTCCTTCTTTTTAACTTCACATTCTCAATTCTTATCGCTTTCTCTTATTTTAAATTACACGCTCAAATATGGCTCAATGGTGAAGTCGCAGGGGCAAAAATGACTGCCGGGTTACTGAGGCTCGTTTGCATTGAGTCACATGAAAGAAATGATTTTATATTCCTACACTGAATATCTTTTCTCTCGCTTGCTAAAATAATCTTATCTAATTTCAGAGTCAATTATTTGTGTCTCTTTTTTACCGTTCCAGTTTGTACAGGTAAAAACGCCATACTAAATGCTATTAATAGACACTTATCTCTTCTTGATTTCAATTTTTATTTTATTTTTTCATCATTGCTTTTTTAATTCACGAACCATATTTTTCTTCCCACTTGTCGTTGCGCAAAGCCAAGAGATGATTTTGCTCCGAAAATATCACCCAGAAATTAATATTCGCAAACTATAATGAATAACGCTGTTTCAAAATTTAAATTTTAATCATTTATTTTTTTTTTTGGGGGGGGGTCAGATCCAACAGTAAAAGATATGAATTTATGAGCCTTCATCTGCCAACAGCTTTTAACCCTCCGCCCCCAACCTGTGCCAAGAAATTCATGAGAAAGAAGAAAAAAGGTGCATATGAAGTTGCTGCAGGAAGCTCCTTAGATTATAGTAGTCGGAGTAGTCCTCGATTTTTTCCTAAAATGACGCCTCTCTCTGCCCATGTGACCTCTTTCTTTCTCTCAATCTTTCCTTACGCGCTGATATATGAGTGCGTGCGCACGCGCAGTTTGGATCATCCTCGTCTGATTCAGAAAGGAATTTCATTGATGGTTTTAAATGATAGGAACCAAACTCAGTTCTCTGGGAAATTTCGAGCGGAAACCAATGATTTAAATTTAGAACTAGTTTTTTTTTTCTTTTTCTTCTTCTTTTTTTTTTTTTTAAGGAAAGATACGATAAAAATTTTATGGACCTTTCAAACATCAATTAATAGGATGGCATTATTTTCGCAAAGATTAAATTTTGGTTAGTGAATTTTTTCAGTCTCTCTTTCTCTCTCTCTCTCTCTCTCTCTCTCTCTCTATATATATATATATATATATATATATATATATATATATATATTTTAAAAAATCTTTATTGATAAAAAAATATAGAGACACCAAGCGCAGTACTTTCATGTTTAAATTTTAATAAGGAGGGATAAACCTTTCTCTCTCCCTCCCTCTCCTCTCTCTCTCTCTCTCTCTATATATATATATATATATATATATATATATATATATATATATATATATATATATATATTTTGTTTATTTATATTTATATATATATATATATATATATATATATATGTATGTATATATATATTTCCTTTTTGCTTTCTTTTTTTTATATATATATATATATATATATATATATATATATTAACCTGTTCTTAATCTGTTAACATCTATCAATCTATGTTTATATATCTTTCACAAGAACGCAACCTATCCCTTTCTCTCTCTCTCTCTCTCTCTCTTTCTCTCTCTCTGTCTCTCTAACTCTCTTTTAGACGCGTGTCTTCTCGCCCTGTCTGTATTGTCGAACGAGTTGCAAACCAAAGGTTTCGGGAATCTAAGCACATTGATAAATCTGTTCATTTCTTCAATTCTTTCTGAAGAAGTTACCAAACGTTTCCTTTGTCTTGCCGGACATTTAGCACAAAATTTGACCCTCCCCCAAAATAAAGAAGAGCGCTATCATTTTTTTACTTTAGAAAAAATAATTTCACAGTCTCAACTCTACGATATTTTTTGGTAGCATTTCGTCTCTCACCGCGTTACATCTCCTGCCATTTATTGTTTTTCAAATAATTGTCATGTGACAAATATGTAAAAGAGGATGGAAAATACGACAAGAAAACCTTCATTATCGAAAAACACATTCCAAAAGCTAAACAATACGTACCAAGAAAGATAACAATTTCATTAGAAAGAAAAAAGTTCTGAATTGCCATGTGATATCAAACGACTTTTATGGTAGTAAATTCTGGACAGTCCCTCCGAAGATGAATAGAAAAATAAATGTGGTTCTACAGAAGGATACTGAGAATTCCATGGACGGAGTGAGTAAGCAACGAAAAGAACACTAGCAATCAGAATTAGAAAGAGACAGATGAACTTTCTTGGGCATAATAAGGAAAGAAGGCATGAAGAACTTAATCCTCACTGGGCATATTGAGTGAAAGCAGAGGGAAATATACCTGACGAGCTTGGGCGGAACGTGGGGGGGGGGCGTCGGAAGTCTTGGAAAAGGGAGAAACACTTAAAAGCCATGAAGAACAGGAAGTTGTGGCGAGCAGTGAAGCATGATAAACATGAAAATGAACGCCATTGCTATATCACACGCATGCACACACGCACAAACATAAGCATATATATATATATATATATATATTGTCATCCACAGACAGACTGTTTCGCTGTATCACTGCTCATCAGTGTGTCTAGACATCCGGTTGCCTCTAGCTAGGATCAAAACCCGACAGAATTGGCCTCAGTCGGGGATTCTACCACTAAGCAGTTGGTACACGACAGGGATGAAGGTGAATTTAAGTGTATTTATTTTTATATAAACACACAGTAACTGAGAGAACTCGATTCGATTTACCGAAGAGTCTTGTATTATTAGCCGTAATAGTCATTGTTTACAAACCCACACTTCCTCCCCAGAGAGCTCAACCGAAATAAATTTTTCAGGAGAACACACACACACATATATATAATTATTTACATATATATATATATATATATATATATATATATATATATATATATATATATATATATATAAGCTTTTCACCCCAAGCAAGGCGGGAAGCCACTAGGACGCAAGGGGTTACAGAAAATTTGGAGCAAGATCAGATAGGAGGATAGAGGAAAGGATGAGGGTAGTGGATAGATCAAGGCAACTGGAGATGTCGATTGACATTACATTTGAATAGCTGGAGATTATAGCTCTCAGGGAAACTGGAAAAGGGAAGGAGTTCCACAGGCGAGAGGTGCGAGACATGAAGCTATTGGAGTAGAAGAGACGGCTACATTTAGGAGTTTCAACAGTGAAAGGGTGAGAGCGGGATGCCAGCCTCGTAGGGCGCTTGAACTTATAAAGTCTGGGAACCAGCGATTGCAGCTCCTCGGAGCAATTGCCATGAAAGTATTTGTAAAACAGAGAGAGAGAGAGAGAGAGAGAAAGAGAGAGAGAGAGAGAGAGAGCGACAGCGCGTCTGTGAGAAAGTGACTGTAGACGAGATGTATATATATATATATATATATATATATATATATATATATATATATATATATATATATATATATATATATATATTTAAGCAGCGTGCACCCTCTCTTGCAGTATGTAATTATGTACATCATGCAGCGTTTCTCAACCGGTGCACCCTGAAAGGTACCCCGTGTTCCTCAAGTTAAGAGAAAAGCAATTTATGAATTATTTTTATATTTAAAAAGTCTTTATTCATTAAAAAAAAAAAGAAGAAGAAGCTAAAGACACCAAGCTCATGACTTCCAATTCAATTCTTTGTCATTTGGTATTTTAAACTGGATGTTAAATTCTTTAATCTTTAATAAGGCGGGGAAAAATCCTTTCTTTTCTGCTTTCTTCAAGGCATAACATATAAGGCCTATCATTCAAAATTTACCAAGACACATCAAGCACAGGTTTCACACAAGCAGACTTAAATATACAATGTAATGTCTTAAAAATAAATGCTTATTTCAGGGGACTTTTTAAAATTATTTTTCTATTTTCAAATTTCATGATTAATTTTTCATGATTAAAATTGAAAGTACGTCCCTGAGTTTTAGTTATTCAACAACTGCGCCCTGAAGTAAAAAAAAAAAAAAGAAAAAGAAAAACGATTGAGAAACACTGATAAGATACATTGAACAAATAAAGCGTAAGAAACGAATTTGCAATATATGTCACATTTACTAGCATAAGTGTTCCGGTACATTTTGGGGGACTACTGCTCATTGAGACCATCTAGTGAACCCCTTTACGCATCGAAAACACTAGCAAAGTAAACGCAGAATTATACCCATCAAAAAACTTGAAGCCACTGAAATGATAAATAAAAGAATACTATAGTCAGAACATGTGAGCAACGAGGAAGTTTTAAGGAAAATCGAACAACAAGAAAACTGATACTTAGAATCAGTAAGAGACTGTTGCAATTTCTGGAAAACATAACGCGAAAAGAAGGTTTAGAACAGTGTTTCTCAACCTTTTTAAGTAACGGCACATGAAAATATTACGGCACCTTTAACCAAATCTTTAATGCGTATACATTTAAATATTATGAAGTAAAACAAAGAATGTTGGATACAATTATATGAAAAAATGGTTAATGTTCATTTATTCAAATAAAGGAATTCAACTTTAAAAAGTTAAATTAAAAAAATTAAAAAGAAAGTATTTCACATAACATAATCGAAGAATAGTGAAAAGAATTATTTGAAAAAAAGTTTAATAGTTATTCATGTATTCAAATACTAACGCTGTACTATTACTACTTACACACACACACACACACACACACACACACACACACACACACACACATATATATATATATATATATATATATATATATATAAGCAAAATATGGATATAGATCCGACAGTATGAAGAAAAAATATACTGAAAAAACAAACAAAAATCCTAATATGCGATTATGCTGTTTTAATGTTTAATGTCAACGTCGGACGTTTCGGTCTAATAGACCATCTTCAGGACATATTCATAAAACATAAACGTCCGACGTTGACATTAAACATTAAAACAGCATAATCGCATATTAGGATTTTTGTTTGTTTTTCAGTATATTTTTCTTCATATATATATATTGGGAATCATTGTTCAAGAAAATTTACCATTCACAGAACATCTTAAAGGTACCAGAAGCAGGGAGAAACGGCGAGTCACCTACTTAACAAGGATGGCAGAAAAGGAACAAGTAGACAAGGTTACTTAAAGCGAGAAAAAGTTTGTTGTGGAGAGCCATGATCGACAATGTTCTGAAAGGATATAGCAGATAAAAGAAGATAATATTCGTTATTGATTAAGCATAACGTGTTTGGCACAAGGTCAATGTAAAAAGGTATCTAGTGATTAATCATCTCATTACAAAGATTAGCTTAGTAAAAAAAAAAGCGAAAAAGAAACACCCAGTGAGGCTCGAACTCGCTATAGTAATAACAGACTGCTAAACTAGGTCGTTAACCAATACAGTCGGGTACTCAGCAGGTATTTACTAAAGTGTGTGGGGATAGAATTCGTTATATTATGAGACTAGCTTGTTAAGTAATATTCCACGGTGCAGAATGTAGTAGGTATTAAAATCTTTTCATTGTAAAAACTAATAAGAACTCGAGATTAAATTTCTCCTACGTAAAATTATTACTGACTAGCAGTAGGGCCCGGCGTTGCCCGGGGATGTAACAGTAAGAGATAGATCAAGTATCGACCGTCATAAAGACTGAAAAATAAAATTGACAAAGATTATTGTTTAAGGTTGACGGAAACGCATGTCTTAATTAGTTTTTTTTTTTTTACGTATTGGTCAAACTCAAACAAAAACATTGTTTTCAATCGTTATGAGTCTACCGATTAAATAGAATTTTATTATAAACAATTGTCTTGTAAATGGAATTTTTAAAGCATTCTGAATGTAAAAATAAAGAAAAAAGTGTGCAAGACTACCTGCCAAAAAAAAAAAAAAAATGAAGTTTTGTTGAAATCGGTTGAAAAATGTAGGAAATCCGATCCCATATATAAACGAACACAGACACACACAAACAACCTGGGTTTTATAAGTATAACTCGATATGAGTTGTCCCCCTTTCATTCTCGCGATGCCTCTTAATCGTGTTTTCAAATTGATTTCGTGCAAAAACAATTGTGTTTTTCCAATTTTTGGCGCTGTCAGAACCACCGCAAGGTAATTTTACGTAGTCCTGTGAAGTTTTGTTGAAATCGGTTGAAAAATGTAGGAAATCCGATCCAATATATAAACGTACAGAAAAAACACACACACACACACACAGAAAAACACACACACACACACACACACACACACACACACACAACCTGGGTTTTATAATAAGTATGATTCACCTTCGGGATTCGTCAATTTATATCGGTGAGTAGGTGTGTGCTTCTCCGAACTTGCTAGGATAGACTCTGTGTTTTCCCTCTCATTTTGACCGCTTTTTTTTTTATCTTTCTATTATCCGTTTGTCCCACACGCGCCCGCCCTAAGTATAGCTGGGTTGATCAAGTTTTACATGTCGGAGACATAAGATTATTAAACACTTTTGGTCCAACAAATGATTTTATTTTAAATAAGATATTAGCAAAAAAAAAAAAGAAAAAAATCTTGGACAACCCCAGATTTTTGAAGTGCAGTGAAATCCAGAAGCCCATTGGAATAACGAAAGACGATTTTCAAAAGCTAAGCAAAATATTAAGAAAGACGAAAAATTCCGTTGGAGGCAAAGTTAAGAGTGTGCAATTGTTATGTAATATCAATTCCCCGATATGACCTTGAATGCTGGAAAATTTCTTTACATAGATGCGGTTCTACGAAAAAAATGCTAAGAATACCATCGAGGGAACATGCGAACAACGAGGAAGTTTTAAGGAAAATGTGAACAAAAAGGACATCTTTGTTAAGAAACAGAAAGAGTTAAAATTTCTGGGACATATAATGAGAAAAGAAGGCTTGGAAAATTTGACATTCAATATAATGAAGGCAAGATGGGCAATGTGAAACAGCTTTTCTAAACGGATGGCTAAACATGAACTAGGAGGGATTGTAAAGGGATAAAGATTGCTTTACATAGGAAGTTATGGAGAACCATAATCACCCACGCCCTATTATCAAGAGCGCTATTGTTAACAGTTTACAACAAAGAAGGCTCTGATTGATTTAATCTTTGCATTTTTGAGAAGAGTAATTCCTTTTTAGCTATATGTTCTATCGTATATAAATTACGTTAGGGTGAAATGGTTTATATATTTCAGATATAAATTATGAACTAAAAGAAATTAATTTATTAGCACACAAGACCCAATATTATTATTCCCGGCTATGGATTAAACAGCAGGGTAGACTTGATTTTCTAACCTTGGTTGGCAGTCAGGGGGAATAACAATTTCATGGATGAATTTAAAACCAGTTGGGTGAAGGGCTGGCAACTCCACTTCATAAAAGCCAACTTGTTACAGAAACTATAACAGCAACCACCAGCGTGGGAAGCTGTGGTCCTATATGCTACTAAGCAGGAGAAAGAGGAGAAGTAGGAGGAGAGGGAGGAGAAGGGAGTATTATTTCCAATTATTTGTGTAATATTTGTTAGTTATGTCCTCATGTAATCCATATGTGCACAAATCACCCTACGTTTTGATAAGTGGCCTGTTAATTTACGTCCGGGTGGTAGTCTTGTGAGTAATATAAGAATTAAATGCTGTTTTTTGACAGTTAATGTTGGAAATTGCAATCTCTCAAAGGGCACGAGAATTCATAAATGATATTTTTGAATAATAATAATTTAGGAGGCCCGGTGTTGCTGGCCATGGTAGGATTCCACGTTTTAAATGTTTCATTAAGAACAATGAATTGTAAGTATTTACGGCAGTTATTAAATAATATTTACCGACTAATTCTATTTTTTTAGAGGCTTTTTCATCTTGTTTATAGTTAAGGTACATCTGGTTATAATAAAATGAATTAATTATGTCTTTATTTTTGCTTACATTTGCTTCATTGTTTATGTTATTTAGTTTTTTCTAAATTTCTTTTTTAAATGTTGTGGTGTCCTCCCTCTAAGAATCTATGTTAGACTCTTCTTCCACCTACTATAAAATTAGTAGGACAGAAGGTTTCGGGGAACCGTGAATAAATTGAGCGCTAGTCCACTCGAGACACTCTCACTAGTCGTGTAATAATCTTCTTGTGTACTTACTGTTTAATCATACTTATTATAAAACCCAGGTTGTGTGTGTGCGTGTGTGTCTGTACGTTTATATATTGGATCGGATTTCCTACATTTTTCAACTGATTTCAACAAAACTTCACAGGACTACATAAAATTACCTTGCGGTGGTTCTGACAGCGCCAAAAATTGGAAAAACACAATTGTTTTTGCACGAAATCAATTTGAAAACACGATTAAGAGGCATCACTCTTGAGAATGAAAGGGGGACAACTCATATCGAGTTATACTTATTATAAAATCCAGGTTGTTTGTGTGTGTCTGTGTCCGTTTATATATGGGATCGGATTTCCTACATTTTTCAACCGATTTCAACAAAATTTTTTTTTTGGCAGGTAGTGTTTCTTATTGTCTTGCACACTTTTTTCTTTATTTTTACATTCAGAATGCTTTAAAAATTCCATTTACAAGACAATTGTTTATAATAAAATTCTTTTCAATCGGTAGACTCATAACGATTGAAAACAATGTTTTTGTTTGAGTTTGGGTTTGACCAATTCGTAAAAAAAAAAAATAAAATAAAATAAAATAAAACTAAACTAATTAAGACATGCGTTTCCGTCAACCTTAAACAATAATCTTTGTCAATTTTATTTTTCAGTCTTTATGATGGTCGATACTTGATCTATCTCATACTGTTACATCCCCGGGCAACCCCGGGCTCTACTGCTAGTATACGATATATCTGCAAACCCGGTTTTTTGTTATTACTTAACCATTTACTTAGTCACAACATTAAATTAATTTTATTTGTTGATCAAGGATATGTTTTGCGAAACTGTTTTTAATGAGAGTTTGTTTGATGTGAAGTCTTTATCAAATGAATGTGTGGGAAGAAGAAATTGTTTAACTCGATTGATCAGGACTTTTTATAACGGCGATTTTTATATCTGTGACGAGATTCGCTTTGGTAATTAAGAAGACGTGACTTTATGCTTATGGTTTTTTATAGTGAAATTAGTACCATTATAACGACTCATAGTGCCCGTGAAAATTATACCGTTTTACTATTTAAATCTTCTGATGTATCATAATATTTAATAAATAAAGTATCTCCTTGTGAGTGCCATGACTACAGAAATTCCCTGTTTGCATCATTAAATATTTGAACTTAACAACCACATATTGTAATGACAATCATAAATATGAATGCAGGTCATTATTTAAAGAAGTAAGGGGGTACAAATGAAATGATTTAAAGTTGACAAGTTTTCCATTTCGCTGAAGCATTTCCCTGGACATGAGAGTGTTATCGCTTTCTCTTTCTTTCTTTCTTTCTTTCTTCCTTTTTCTCACTCAAAACCAAACAGCATCTCTACTATAGACAATTCCGTCTGTCATCGCGATCAAAAACTGAATAGTCCATTATTTATGAGGCATTGACAGGGTGTAACGGTCGTGCTAACTAACTAGGGAACAGGTAGAATTACAATATGATTGGAGTTTGCAAAGACGTCAAAGAAGATTATATTACTGATTGATTTTTTTTACGGTTTATCAACCTTTTGCAAGTTAATTAAAGAGAAAATATTAGAGTGTAAGAATTTTTTGGAGGTATTAATGATTTACGGATACAACTCCTAGTAAGTAACCTGTAGATGGGGGGGGAGTGGATTCATAACTTTCCCAAGAGTATTTGAGCGTTAGTGAATGTAATGAACCCAACTGGAATTGGAACTCGGTTTTCTGATTTCCAATTTCGAGCCGTAATCCACTACACCACCTACACATCCAAGTTTGCAACACTTGTTCATCTATCTAGATACTGACCAGGCTCGATGTTGCTTAACTTCGGTGATTGTAGGAGAACCGATGTTTTAACGTGATTCGGCTGTAGGTCATTTTATTAAGTTCATAAGTCAAAGGGTAAAGCGGAATTTTCATCGCATATTTGTGTAATATTTTTTTTATTTGGTCTCGGTTTTTCATGATTATCAATATAATGTCTGCAGAACGGATCCATTATGATTAGTCCTTTATGGTTATTTAGTAAGCTTAGTTCCGTTTGGCACAAAAGTAGAGAAACTACTACTCTTGTTTATCAGACGAGCTTCATAAATATGGCTTTAGAGCACTTCAAAAAATAAATAAATATTAATATAAACATAAATAAATAGATATAAATAAATAAATAATAAACATAATAAATAAATAATAAACATAATAAATAAATATAAATAAATAAATAAATAAATATACGTAGTGTGTCTGGAAAGTATCCAGCTACCTCTGGCTTTTCCCAAAGATATAAATCACAGTTGAAATTACAAACGGTTGATGAGATTAAAGAGACTGCAAACAGGCGTCTAAAAGCGGGAGTGTTTCTGTTACGTGTTCACAACCTGAAGGGAAGTACTCTGAAGGGAAGTACTCTGAAGGGAACTAAAGCGCCATTGCCCTAGGTAGACAATTTTTTGTTGATATTAAGTAGCTGGATGATTTCCAGTCCAACCTAGTTGGTTTTAGATAACTTTAACCCCTTTCTGTCCATTGTCCCATTTTTGAGAGGGTGGACATTAATTGGTTATTGGTAGAAACCTATAATTAATAAAGTATTTTTTATAAACCAGTAATTAATATCAATTTTTAAAAAATAGAAATCTATAATTACCCTAGGTTTTTATTTTAATATTTATAATTAATACCGTATTTTTACGATGGGACATGAATGAGTTAAAATTCTCTGGACTGAAAAGGTACTTTTTGTTAAGCAATTTTTTTCAAGCCTATATTTCTTTTAAATTTTAACTGTTTGACAGTAAATGTATCATTCATTTGGAATATGTTTTAATTTAAAAGAGTATCCAAATAATTAAATTAGCTGAGATCCTTTTGCATATTTACACGTTCATGAAAGACTATTATCACCATCTTAAGGCTATTAATAAATATTAGTTTCTCAAAGTGTCTAACTCTGAAAAAGAAAGAGAGAGAGAGAGAGAGAGAATAAATCTCCTTTTCTTTACCAAATAAAACGACCATCGAAACTTTTCTCGATTTCATTTTTGTCATTCATTCATATTTCCAGTACAATAATCACGTCCTTTTCCGTTTCTTAGTTCGTCTGCTGGAGAATCTTTTAAAACCTGGCTTTAGTCTTTTAATCTCGAAATGGATTCCTGTTTAATTTCCGAGATGAAAGATCACATTTTAATCGGTTTTGCTTTGACAATTATTCCACTTTCAAGTTTATTTTTTTTGCTTTTTTATTTGTTTCGTTTGCATTCTTCGAGAAGTTCCGACCAAATATTGTTACCAGTAACGACCACGAGCGCTATCACCACCACCACCTCCGCCATCAGTAGCTGTAGCAGAAGTGGGGAAAAACGGTGGAGGAAGAAGACCAAGGCACCGGTGCCTTGCATATTTCTCCAAGTATTTAGTATGGAAGATTACTTCGAATGTCCAAAACATCTGGCGTGGAATTTGTAAAGAGGAAAAATGTAGAGGAATTGGGTGAAAATGCTGATGAAGCAAGTGAGTGGGGAACGTGGTGGCAACAAATGAAAGATGGGGAATAAAGCATTTTGTATGTATGTGCGTGTGTCTGTGCGTGAGTGTAAAAGAGAGAAAGAGTGAGAGAGAGAGAGAGAGAGAGAGAGAGAAAGAAAAGGTCTTAAAAAGAATTATATTAAAAATTATAAACAAAATTAGTTGAATTCTAGTTTACGCATGTGTTAAATTTAACCAACTTTAAATTTAGATTATAGAATTATTTGTTTCTTGTGCGTTTGGTGCAAAGTATAATTTCACTAAATCATAAAACAACGATGCTTTAATGTTGGGAATATACTTTACACATTGTATTTCGTTAGAAACAAAGAAAAAAGTACTGAACAGTTACGTAATATCAGTCTTGCTATATGGCAGTAAATTCTGTACAATCTCCTCACAGATGAAGAAAAGACTTGAAGCAACAGGAATGTAGTTTTTCAGAAGAATGCTAAGAATAACATAGACCAAACATGTGAGCAACGACGAAGTTTTAGAGAAAATGAAAACGAAAAGAACACTTATACTTGACATCAGGACGACAGGGGAAATTTATAGGCCACATAATGAGGAAAGTTGACTTGGAAAATTTGATGCCCACATGATAGATTGAAGGCAAAAGAGACAAAGAAAACGATAAGGAAAACCAAAAACTACCAAGACTTCGTTCGTTACCCGAAAAAGCTGTAGGTTTTTAAGTTTGATAGAGATACACTGAAGGAAATAATAGAAATATTTATAGCTACAGTACTTGAGAGATTTCTATATTTGATGTAAACTATAATTTAAAGGAAAGTCGACTTTGAAAATATGATACTCACAAGAACAGGACAGATTGATGGCAAGAGGGACAGAGGAAAACAATGCATAACCTACATAGCAAGCTTAAGCAAATGGATGGCGGAACAAGGTTTAGGAAAAATAACAAATAGATAAAATTTATTAAGCGCTACAAAGGACAAGAAATTGTGAAGGACTATGATCGCCAACGTCCTGAAGTGATATGTCACTTTGAAGAAGAAAAATAAGGTAATAATAGGTTTGGGGATTTTTCGTCATCGATACTTCAGCTGTTCCGTGAGACACTTTCGTAATTAAGATGTCTTTCTTTATATATGGGTAAATAAAGATAAAAACACAGCATATTATATGATATGGCATGGTATATTTTGTTCGTTTACTAAGCAACAGACACCGACTTTTATAAATATAGACTTTAAACATTTAATAACGAAAAACGAAGAATTATCTTGAAATTGCATTAAAAATTATTGAGGTAAGATCTTATTTTAATAACGCGGCAAAGCTAACCAAATTGCAATTAAAATTATTGAATTATTTTTTTTAATGATTTCACCTAAGCAGGGCGGGAATGCTACTAGCACGTAGGTGGATACAGGGAGTGAAAGTGGAAGAAAAGACTGAGTATAAGGAAGACTGAGGAAAGGACAAAAGATGAACGGGATTAAAGAGAATAGATGACGATTGACTTTGCATTTAAATTTTTTGAGAGTTGTAGTTATCAGGAAAGCAAGTAAGTTCCACAGGTGGGAAGTGCGAGAAAAGAAACAGTTGGAGTAGAAGTGGCGGTTGCATTTAGCTATTTCAACAGTAGAAGGGTGAGACCTAGATGCCAATCTAGTAGCACGCTTAAATTCATGCAGTCGGGGCACCAGGGAAAAAAAAACTCGCCAGAACAGTTGTCATGAAAATATTTGTAGAAAAAGACAAAGGGAAGCCACGTCATGTTAGTGAGAAAGTGACTGAAGATGTCAAATCAGGATCAATTATATTAGACCCTTTTTTGGATTTTGTCGAGAAACTCAAGATAAAGAGCAGGAACACCAGATCAGATATGGCAACAATAATAAATGCCCGGGTGACTGGAAAATATAATATAGAAAATAATGTTTCTCGTCAGAGTTCATCTTGGAAATTTTTCATGATATTCTCAGCATCCTTCTGTAGAACCACATTTAAGTTGCTTCAAGTCTTTATAAGAGTTGTTCTCTTACAAAAGAAGAGTTGAACGAAAAAATCTACATTTATAACATTTCCTGGGAAATAAATTAAAGAAAAAACTGACCGTTGCCATTAAAGTCAGACTCGAAAAAGATATCCTCAAAGGAAAAAAAGGGGGGGGGGAAATTTGATATGGTGGGGTGAAGTATAGACGGAGAACGCCGATGGTGAGCGATGGCGAGCTGCAAACATCAACTTTTGGGGCTTGAATGGATTTCAACGTGGTATGAAAAAGAAAACATTTCTGTAAACACTGAACATTTATGCTGTTTGCTATATTTTATTTTATTTTATATTATTTCTACTTTGCCCTACCGAAATGGATAGTAAACCTGAAGAAAGACGGAGAATATATTGTTTGTTTGTTTTGTTTGTTTAACGACATATCAACATCCTTATGGGTCATTTAATACCGAAATTTAATTTTCTTTGGAACATTTGTAATTTCTTTGACAAAAATGCATTGCCGGAAATTCTTCTTTTACAAAAACTGTATGGCACCTTCACTATAAAAATGTATTTCTACACTTTCATAGTGCTTTGAACCCAGTTTGGGGGTTTACTATTTTCCCATACATGGGACCCTAACCGGTGCTACCACCCCGAGTCACGCTTGACATGGGAACAACAGCAATTAAGATGTGGTTCCAAACCCCTCAAAACCTCCCGATCAGAGGCCTTGTTGACGGATGTAACTTATCGTCACACCCAGAATGGATCAATCTAAACGTTGTAAAAACAACTAAAATAACAAAATGGATGAATTATCCGAAATATTATTTGACTTTTTGTGTTCTAGGTTTATATGATGTTCTAGTGTTTTACATAGTGTTCTGATGTTTTATATAATGTTCTGGTGTTTTATATAAATAATGTTCTCGTGTTCTATTGTTTTATAGTGTCCTGTAGTTTTATATATAGTTATAGAGTATTCTATTGTTTTATTCAGTGTCCTTGTGTTGATAACTTTTAGACTTTTGGTGCAGGATTTAATTTATTTTTACCAATTTAAAAACATAAAATAAGAACTAAGAAAACAGAAAGAAAACAATAAAGAAAAACAAAAAACTTCCAGGACTTCGCTCGTTACCTGAAGAAGCTGTGTGTACTTAAGTTTGATTGTTTATTTCTTTTGTTTTACGGCTTATCAACCCCTCATGATAGAGATACACCGAAGGAAACAACAGAAATATTTATAGCTACAGTACTTGAGAGCTTTCTATATTTGGTGTAAACTATAATTTATCTTTAAAAATTTATTTAGCAATTGAAAAGTATAAAAACAGTAGGAAACGATGTTCTGAAAAAGTCTTTCAGAATATGAGTCATAGTTAATATACAGAAAAATCGCGGTTCTTAAAAATCACGAAGAAAATAGATTTACTGTTTCTTTACACACGCTAATATATTAGGTTTTTAATAAATTGTGTCTTGCGTCGGAAATATAAAGTAATGCTCCAAACATATGGCCTTGTGCCAGACTAAACTGAATAAATATCAATATAATCTGCAATGTATAATTATATTTCAAAGTAGATGATATAAGCTTGTGTATAAATGCGAACATTTGCTTGACTTATTATGGCATTTGTTAGTTATACATGTGAGGTTTACTAATCAGTCAGTCAGTCATGTGCCATGCATGATACACGCTTAGGCGATCATGTATCTTTCGATACATGACTGACGAGGCAGATTTTTTCCCGCAGTAGGTTGCCATTTCTTTCTGCGATAGACCAGTAGCCATAACGAACCTAAGTGGAATTGGAACACGGCTCTCCGATTTCCAATTTCGAATCGTTATCCATAACACCACCCGCACATCTAAGTTTACAGATTCACAAGTTGTCACCCATCTAATGTACTGATCAGGCTCGACGTTGCTTAATTTTCAACGTCAGTCAGTTATGTACAATGCTTGATACACTTGACTTTCGATACATGACTGACGAGGTAGATTTTTTCCCGCAGTAGGTTTCCATTTCTTTCTGTGGTAGACCAGTTGCCATCCAAGGCTATAGAACCCGGTCCTGTCCTGCTATTTACCCATATCTAGGGGAGAAGAATAGGAGTCATACCTTTCCCAAGGGTATTAGCACGTAAGTGAATGTAATGGATTCGACTGGAATTCGAACTTGGCTCTTCGATTTCCCAAACCGAGCCACTATCCATTATCCCACCGTGCCTATTTATAACAAAATAACAGTAGAAATCCATCGAACATCAGAAATAAAGGGATCGTCGGTGGTCAGGAATTAATGGAACCATTATTGAAAAAGTTTAACTTTTATATGTATATGAAGATTTTTTTTACTATAGGACATTGCAAATAACTTTAGTAGAGAAATGCATTGGGACTTATTTTGAGTAAGCATTCGTATAAATTTGATTGAGAAATTTATAAAGTGTCAGAAAGAAAGGAATAGTCAATGGTCAGGAATTAATGTAAGCTTAATACTGATAGAATAAACTTATTGTATTTATAATTAAATCTGACATTTTCAACTTTTTTCTTTAGAACCCATGCCAACAGACGCGATTGCAAAGATGGTTATATTCTTTTGGATAAGTTATTGCCTTGAGACAAACTAGCAATTTAATAAATTGTGATCGTAATTCCTTACCGAAATTTTCACTGCATGACATTTTCGACATTCATGCCATTAATAGACAAGTTTAGTTGAATAAACAACATGATATTGATATATATATATATATATATATATATATATATATATATATATATATATATATATATATATATATATATATATGTGTGTGTGTGTGTGTGAAGGGTTATTCTCTCTAGAAGACCCTCTATGAAGTCATAAACATTTCTATGTTACGTTTACTTTTTTATCTGATATTTTTGCCGCTCTTTGCGACATATTCAGATGACTTGAAGAACTGTACGGTGGCTGAAGCAGTTACGTTTTTCCGATTGACGGTTCGAGCCCAATTAAAATCAATTAAGAATGCTGATTTTCATAGCATTTTACTCCTCACCTCACTTAGAAGAGGAATGTTTCTTCCGTCAATGTGGCCATTGTTCGAAGCCATGTAAGTCTAGCACAAAACAATCTTGCCTGTTTTCATATTGTCATGTAACAGACCAATCTATATTTATTTACACTATTTACATTGGTCGAACTGTTGTCTTAATCTTTATTGTCATTTTCACGACGTTCCGGCCGTTTTATGCTCCGGCCTTCTTCAGGATCTGTCTATATTTCGGAGATGCAGTATTGTAAGTACTTACACTATTTACATTGTTCGAACTATTGTTCTAATCTTAATTGTCATATTCACGACGTTTCGGCCGTTGTATGGTCCGGCCTTCTTCAGGATCTGTCTTTATTTCTGAGATGAGGTATTGTATCTATTTACATTACTTACATTATTTACATTGCTCGGACTGTTGTCCTCATCTTTATTGTTATATTCACGACGTTTCGGCCGTTGTACGCTCCGGCCTTCATCAGGTGATATACGTTGGAATTTCGAAGCAAAGCCTTTATTTAATGCACGAGGGTAGATTGTTCAAGTTCCACGTGCCATGCCTCTTCCGGATATCTCAATTTCAGTTATTTCACTTGAAGTCTTAACTTACTAAAGTTAAGACTTCAAGTTTTTGTTCACCTCTGTGGCCAGGTATTTAACTCACAACTCTTTCGGTTAATTCACTAGATTAGTTCAACCAATGCTTTTGTCCACTGAGACATTTGTCCTCTGGTAATTGTGGAAACGTGGAACCGATTTATTAAGTAATCGATATTTTTAACTGTAGTCCGAGACACTCCGAAATTTAAACGAGATTTCGTCATATATGTATAATAAATGGGAAAATGTACCACTGGCCATATATCGAAAGAAATCAAGATTGATTGAACGATTCGTTCTTTTTACGGTTTATGCAGGTTATTTAAAGCCTTTTACGTTTTTGCAGGTTATTTAAAGCCAGAAATAGTTTTAGATTCTAAGAATTGTTTTTGGAGATAATAACCGTTCAGTGATACAAGTCTTACTAATTAACCGATAGCTGGGGGTGTAGAGGTGAATCCATACCTTTCCCAGGGGTATCTATCTATCTGTCTATCTATCTATCTATCTATCTATCTATCTATCTATCTATCTATATATATATATATATATATATATATATATCTCAGTCTTTTCGTAACTTTCTGTTTCAGACTTTTCATATCTATCTATCCATTTATCTATGTATCTATCTATTTCTTTTCAGATCTATCTATCTATCTATCTATCTATCTATCTATATATATATATATATATATATATATATATATATATATATATATATATACTTTTCGCTCTTTTTGTATCTATCTATCTATCTATCTATCTATCTCAGGCATTTCCTCTTTATCTATCCATCTATTTCTGTCTTTTCAGATCTATCTATCTATCTATCTATCTATCTATCTATATATATATATATATATATATATATATATATATATATATATATTATATATATATATATATATATATATATATATATATATATATAAATCAGTCTTTTTCGTATCTGTTTCAGTTTTTCATATCTATCTATCTATCTATCTATTTCACTCTTTTTGTATCTATCTGTCTATTTCAGTCTTTTCAGATCTCTCTCTCTCTTCTTCTCTCTCTCTCACTCTCTGTATATATATATTTATATATATATATATATATATATATATATATATATATACAAATTTCAGTCTTTTCATATCTATCTGTCTATCTGCCTGCCTGCCTGTCCGTCGGCTTGTCTGTCTCACGGTATTTCTTTTACAATGACAATTACACTAATTCCATTTTTCTGATACAATCATTTTCTTATTTATTGGTTTTGTCTTCTGTCCATTTCTACACCGGCCTTTGTTTATCGCAATTTCAGCTACTTCCATTTTTTTTTTTTTTTTTTTTTTTGGATGTTCTTTTGTCTTTACCATTTTGCATAATGTGCTGACTGCTATTAACTCTCCAGCCATGACAGAAAATTTCTACAATAAACGTCAGGTTTTCTTGTGACAGAAGAATACTTTTTATCTGGAGGAAATAACTACAATTACTTCAACTATCAGTATAGATATTTATTGAGCTTCGGTTGGCACAAGGGCAAGTAAAAAGGAATAACAGTAAAAAAAAATGTACGAGCTGCTTTTTAGAGAGATTTAATGGTAAATTAATAATGGTTGACAATGCTTCATCTAAAATATCTTTCTATACAAATAAATGCGAATGTCAGTGTGTCACACTTTTTCAACTTTACAAGTAGAAGCCGTAGCCCAACATATCATACCATTTTGGAATCAGGCCAACTCCGTGAGTAAATTAAAACCATTCCGGGACGGATCCGGGCCCGTAATCCTGAAATTTTGGATTCCCAAGTTTTTATTACTGGCACTGTTTTCGGCGATTTTAAGTGTGATTTTTTGAGACGAATTTTTTTGTACGATAACAAATTTTATAACTTGTGTTGTGGTGTCCTCCCTCTAAAGAGTTTATGTTGGACTCTTCCGCCTACTATAAGATTAGTAGGAGAGAAGGCCTTGGGGGAACAGCCGACCAGACTGTTCATTTCTGTCGAACTCTATGCCTCGGCAGAGAGGAACCCGGACAACGTTTTGCCGCAGGGCAAAGTTTCGTCCGGGGAGGTAAACAGTCCCTGAACCCGTCTAGACCGGTTCAAAGGGAATATTTTTGGCCGATCCTACGGGCTCGGAGAAACCCACGTTAAACTCGGCCTTGTGTCACATACATTCCTTGTAGGGGGATTGTTAAATATAACAGTCGCACAGATTGTTCAACTGTCAAACTCTCTGCCTCGGCAGAGAGGAACCCGGACGAGGCTTTGCCGAAGGATAAAGTTTCGTCCGGGGAGGTAGACAAGCCCTGAACCCGTTTATGCGGGTTTTAAGGGGATATTTTTAGCCGAGCCTACAGGCTCGGAGAAACCACGCTAAACTCGGCCTTGTGCCACATACATCCCTCGTGGGGGGATGGCTGTTAAATATAACAGTCGAATAGATTGAACGCTGGGTCAACTGACACACACTTACTAGTCATATCTTACTCCTCTGTTTTACTTACTGTTTAATATATAGATATATCTGCTACACTTGTTCTGTTATTTCTTTAGCCATTTACTTGACCACAACATCTTGAAAATAAATTTGGAAGTAATCGAAATTAACTGCAAAATCCAGCAAAAGTCAGCCATAAAATAAAAATAATTGTTTGTACGGAAAGTAAGGACCTACGTACATTGAATTTTCTTTAAATTAAAATGGCGACAGAAAAATTATCGTTGAAATTTATAAAAGGTAAGCTTAAATATTAAAGCAATACGTAAATGCAGCGATCAGTTATTCTGTAGTCTATCACATCTACTGCTTCATACCTATTGTGATGAAGGCTCAATCAAGAAGTAAAAATAGCTAAACGAATATCTTAAAATATCCGCAAAAAAAACTAAACACTCACTCACACACTAATTCGCGCACACACACACACACACATATATCTATCTATTTATCTATATATATATATATATATATATATTATTACTATAAACGTTATTTTTTTACTGTGTACACGCGTTTAAATGGCTGCCCCTGATTTTTTTTCTTCAAAAGTGAAATTAATGGACGGCCATCATCGAGAAATCTAATGTTTATAATGAGAAGAAATAATTCTCAATTAAAAAATTAATTTAACACACACAAACACACACACACACTGGCACACACACACATCTATATCGATCTATCTCTCTCTCTCTCTCTCTCTATATATATATATATATATATATATATATAAAGAATTAATGGCTTTTATTTTTAATCCGACATTTTTATTATTATAAACATTACTCTAATGTATACATGTTTTTGAAATAGACGTCCCATTTTATATTCTTTTAAACACGTATTGCGTCGATCTATATATATACGTTCCAACAGTGATTGAACATGTGTTCCTCTTTTTATGAGAAAACACCATTCGATGTGGTGTACTTTATCACTCAGCGACGAAAAGCGTTACAAGGAAAACAGCGCCTTACCAATTTGAGACGCTCTTCGAAGACGGGTGGCAAAGTATGCCGAATCAAATGGGGGTTTCTCCTAGAAAAGGGGAACACATGTATGTATATGTAGTAAGAATGATTGGTTGATTATTCAAAAGTTAAATTACACTCCTTGACTGTCATTTTCTTTATCAAATCTGTTACACAAAGTCGGGCGGACCTAATGGCACAAAATGGCGGCTTCTTAAAAGAAAAACGTTCTGGACAAATATTTACATTGTTCGGAATTTTTTCCTAGTCCTTGTTGCCATTTTGATGGCATTTCGGCAATTTGTACGCTCCGGTCTACGTTAGTTACTTGAAATTTGGAACTGAACCGTTTATTTCGTCCACCGAGGTAGATTGTTCTTGTTCCATGAGTCATGCTTCTTCCAGGTGACTCAGTTATCTCCCTTTAATTCAACTTTACAAGCAGTACCCTTCTGATCAAGTCACTGGATCCAACCAACGCTTTTATGTATCAGAAATATAGCCAGGCATTCTAGAAAAAAGTTTTATTACTTCTTGGAAAGATTGATTTCGGGAGCTCTGAGAATGTTCGTGAAGACACTGGAATCACTGTGCAAATTTACAGATGAATAGATTGACTATATATATATATATATATATATATATATATATATGCACCTAAATTATCCGAGTGGTTAGCAGTCTTGGTGTATCAATTATAGTAGGACAATTTAAAATGTGTATATTTCATTAAATGTGTGTCCTCTTGTTTGGCAAATCCAATCTATATTTTCGTCTAATATAAATTTATTTAGAAAAATTGTTACCAAGCATTTATTGATATCGTGATTTTTTCGTTGTACAAATACCGAAGTGATAGCAAAAAATGGATGAAGTCGTGGGTTGAAAAGATAAAATCAACCAAGATGAAAACTAAAAATGTGGGAAAAAAAATCAAATTCGTTTCGCTAGGATCATTCGCCATAATCTTGCCCGCTTGTTCAAAATTAGAAGCCATTTATTTTTATTTTGCATCAAGGATTTTGCGAAACCACCTTTCTTCAGTGAAAAGAGTTTTCCTCTTTTGAAAATTAAAATCGTCTTCACTAATTCAATATGTCTGCTCTCCCCTTGGGTGCTTTTCATAAAGCCAGTGAGATTACAGTGTATTTAAGTACTGTAAATAAAAAACAGAAAAACATTAATGTAGCAGACGAGAATTAGGCGTGTACGATAAATTACAGAAGCAGCGAAGCGCCTAAAATAGAAAAATAACTGTCGTTTTAATCAGACAAAAGCTATTCACTGTTGCTTTAAAATGTTTAAAATAGTAACTGCGTGTATTTGAACGTATTGTTATTGGTGGGAGCGTTATTATTGTTATTATCTGGGAAAGATTGGTTCTAAGCATAATTAAAAGGCTTGATCAATACGCGTTTCCATATCGACCGTTCATTGTCGGCCATCACAGCCGGAAGTTGTGGCAAGGCAATGATAGGGATGCATTGTGGAACTACTGCGATGACCTAGTTTCTGAAAATATCTGGGCAATGGGATTCTGTACCTGCAGGCTATACTTGTTTTCTATTTAGTAAAATCCTTTCTGAAAAAAAATCAGCAATACTGTAGCAGCAGCTGTCGAATTGATAGCAGCAGTAACATCAGTGACATCAGAATAAATATATCTTAAAAAAAAAAGAAAAAAAAGATTAAAAAGGTCAAGATGGCTGACACAACAATATCAACTGACCATTGGATCACTTACAGTAGCCCAATGGTTAGTAAATTTGTCTCAAAAAACATTTCTTAAGTGTTGTGTAAATTATTCTTTTGGGTAGTTTTTAACACATTACTTATCTCTCAGTTGCGTCTCTGCGTTTCGGCAAAGTGCGCTCAGGGGCTTCTCTGTCAAAGGACAGAGTTGCAACTGAGGAAAATTATACTGAGAGGTGCCCAGCTTTGGGGAGCAGCTGCCCGAGGCCGCGCTCTCTCATGGCACCCGAGAAAAGGATCGGTGCTCGCACCGAGGCCAGCGCAACCGACAATTTCGGGGGTTGCTCGTGCCGCCACCTTGAAAAAAGACCTTGTGTCACTTCCCGTCTCAATGGGGAGACAGAGTAAATAACGTCTGCTTGATTTTCATTGATCACTCAACAAGTATGATCTTGAGACAGACTAAACGAAGCATCGTAAATAATATTGAGATCTGATTGGTCTGAGTGCTGTATATTTCCAAGTGGTGTTCGTGATTGTTGTTTGAACCCTTAAGTAAACATCTTGAAAGCTGATTTTCAAGGCAAGCTGCCCCGCCCCTACGTAGAATCTTACTTCAATTTAATCTTGTGCCATACTAATCTAGGTTTAAAAACTATCAATAAATAAACGTCATTGTTGGCGTATTTAGAAGCGTCCTGGAGCCACTTGTAAAAAGCTTTGGAGACGAAGAAATCAAACGATGAAATGGGACCATCCAGATAACAATATTGTGGAAATCAGCCAGAATACTGAGAAGGGTGCTGGAGTATTTAGAAAAGTTGTTTATATTATGTTGCTTACTTGGATCACTAGATATTAGCGGTATGAAATAAGATAATAATATATATATATATATATATAAATAATAAATACGTATGGGGCACTCCGAGGCGGTGTAATGGCTAGCAAGCTTGTCTCGCTAAAATCATTACGAATGAGTAGTGAGTTCGATCCTCACTGTCGTCCTTGTGCCACATCTAAGCTACGCTTGGAAAATCGCTATAATATATGCGTGCGTTATACAGGCCTTGTTTAAAGGCCAACGAAAATTCTTTGAAAATGATTCTTTTTTTTTTTAATCTATTTGTTTATTTTTTCTACATTTCGCGCCATTATCCTGTTTTCGGTACAGTTTTCGAATGTTGTGCAAATTTCGATTTTCATAAACCATTATCAAAACCTTTTTGATTTTTTTATGCTACGTCAGTTTCCTCGTTTTTCAGATATCGCTTCTTCACGTGCCTTATCGTTTTTCACGTCATCATGTGACAATTCGTGTTGTAACTTTTTTATTTACGAAATACATTTAGGATGTTTGTTACTTAATTATATATTTTGATACTAAATTATATATTTTAATTGATGTTTTGTTTCTTTATGATTAATGCTTCTAATATTTGCAATCGTTTTTACTATCCTTGGTCTTTAACCAAAATTGTATAAATATATTTTTATACGTTCTTTTTATAGATACAAATATTTAAGTAAATGCTCTGTTTATAATAAACAGTATTAAACAAGACTTATCGGCCTGAATGTGCGAGAAATTTTCATAGAAAATATGCGTCTTCCTACAGGAATCGAACCTTCATTCTATACGGAACTGTCATATAACCTGGCGTGCTTTTACCGATTACGCCACAGAGGGGCGCTTCGGTTAGCAAGGTCGATTTTACTGTTTTTAAACTACAATTTTCCATGATTTTAACGTACATTCATATTTGCTCAATGTGTATCCAAATGTAAATGAATGACGTCACACATTATGAAATGGACAAAGTCTGACAATTATTTTAAGACATTTTTTATATTTATGCGTTCTGTTTATAGATACAAAATTTTAGTAAATGCTCTGTTTATAATAAACAGCATTAACAACGTTTACCAGCCTGAATATCCGAGAAATTGTCATAGAAATTGGTAAAAGCACGTCAGACTATATGGCTGTTCTGCATAGGATACAGGTTCGATTCCTGTCGGAGGACGCCTATTTTTCTCTGGATCGCATTTTCGGAATAAAATTTTGCTCGGGCCTCGCCAAATTTTATCTGATAAAAAAAGATGTTTAAAGATAAAAAAAAACAAACAGAGAGAGCGTTAAAGGGAGATAACCGCGGATTCAAAATCAGAACATTATCATTGATAACTCTCTCCTCCAATTTGCGGATCCTAGTTACGATATTTTTAATACTTAGTATAATGCAAAAATATCACAATGATAAAATCGGTCAGTAATTATTTATAACTATTTATACTGTGCCTCATGCATGCAATTACAAGTAATCCATAATAATATTTTGAGTTTTGAAATCATATTTATTTGAGGCATATGTATTTTTTAAACTGTTTCTAAATCATTGATTGTCTTTCAATCATTACGCCTCACCTGCTATCCTCTTCCAACTCACCTGCTATCCTCTTCCGCCTAGCCAGCTATCCTCTTCTGCATCACCTGTTATCCTCTTCCACATCACCTGCTATCCTCCTCCGCATCACCTGCTATCCTCTTCTGTCGCACCTGCTATTCTATTCCGCCTCATCTGTTATCCACTTCAGCATCACCTGCTATCCTCCTCCGCATCACCTGCTATCCTCTTCTGTCGCACCTGCTATCCTCTTCCGCATCACCTGTTATCCTCTTCCACATCATCTACTATCCTCTTCCGCCTCACATGCTCTCCTCTTCCGCATCACCTGCTCTCCTCTTCCGCATCACCTGCTATCCTCTTCCGCCTTCCCTGCTATCCTCCTCCGCATCACCTGCTATCCCTTCCGTATCACCTGCCATCCTCTTCCGCCTTCCCTGCTATCCTCCTCCGCATCACCTGCTATCCTCTTCCGTATCACCTGCTATCCTCTTCCGCCTTCCCTGCTATCCTCCTCCGCATCACCTGCTATCCTCTTCCGTATCACCTGCTATCCTCTTCCGCCTTCCCTGCTATCCTCCTCCGCATCACCTGCTATCCTCTTCCGTATCACCTGCTATCCTCTTCCGCCTTCCCTGCTATCCTCCTCCGCATCACCTGCTATCCTCTTCCGTATCACCTGCTATCCTCTTCCGCATCATCTGCTATCCTCTTTCGCCTCGTCTGCTATCCTCTTCTACATCACCTGCTATCCTCTTCCGCCTCCCCTGCTATCCGCCCCCCCCCCGCTATCCTCTTCCGCCTCACCTGCTATCCTCTTCCCCCTCTCACCTATGAGGCGCGCCGCACCGTTTGGGAACCACTAGTTTAGATGATCATAGATTCTTCTGAATTGAAAATAGTACTTTATCATTTGAGCGGCGGACACTATAACGACGATAGTGATAGTCTTGATATTAAGATTATCCCTAGCGAGCTGAATAATATACAACCATTGAAAAGATTATGAAATTCACAATTAATAGTTGTGGACTTTATGATCTCTACTGATAACGAGTAAAATAATAGTGTATTCTAACGTAACCATCAGTAATCCGGCAAATGATCAACTAATCGTTACTAACAAATGGTTCTATTTAGAGACAAAAGCCATAAGACATGGCGATTTTCGCTTTGTCTTTTTTGCTCCGTTCTGACTCATGATAAGAGTGAAGGATTTAATCCTGCAACCGAAGAATTTTTAAGTTTATAAAACCTCTTTAATTTCCACAATATGAATGCTTTCAGGGAGTGATTTTAATCATACAACTTTTTCTTCTTTATGTGCTGTGTCCCCCTACAGGAAGTAAGCAATCATAGCTCTCCACAATTTCCTGTTCTTTGTAGCTCTTAAATTTTGTCTTTTTGTTTTTTCTTCTAAACCCTGTTCCGGCATCCATTTAATCAAGCTCACTAAGTATGCTAAGCGTTGTTTACCTCTGTCCCTCTTGCCTTCAATCTGCCTTGTGGATATAATGTCACTAGGACGCATGCGCTTACTGGGAGTGAAAGAAAACGCGAAGACTTTATTGAGAGAAATTGAGGAGAAAAAAGAGCACAATTCAGGAAGACACAGCATGACGATTGGCGTTGCATTCCACGAGCGAGAAAATAAACTATCAGAATCGAACATACGCTTGCGACTATGGAGTTCAAGAGTAAAACGGCGAGATCGAGTTGTCAATTTTGTAACAAATTTAAATTCATGCAGTTGAGTCACAAAGGAGGAAAGCTCATCCGATTATTTGCTTTGAAAATATTTGTAGAAAAGATGGGGGGAAACCAAATCATGACGGTAAGAAGTCGAGATTCCAGGTCAGGATCGATC
>CAHIKZ030005544.1:1945000-1952500 GCA_903632075.3 Acanthosepion pharaonis
TTGAGCAAAAAGCTATTAAAATGACCTAGAGGAAAATTCAGAATATTCATATGTGCATATGACTTTGGACACCTCGAGGCGGTGGAATGGTTAACAAGCTTGTCTCGCTAGAACAATTATGACTGAGTAGTGAGTTCGATCCTCACTGGGTGTCCCATACTTTCGTCCTTGTACCACATCTAAGCTACGCTTAGAAAAACTCTATTTGAGCTTCTCGAGGCGGTGTAATGGTTAACAAGCTTGTCCCGCTAGAACAATTACGACTGTGAGTTCGGTCCTCACTGGGTGCCCCGTACTTTCGGCCTTATGCCACATCTAAGCTATGCTTGGAAAATAACTATGTGTATATGACTTGAAGAAGTAACTATTCCATGTATCTCTAATGTTCACACACACACACACATACAGTGTAACCCGGATATAAGAGAGTTGTCGGGACTGGAGAAAAAGTCTCTTATATCCGGGTTTCTCTTATATCCGGGTTTGGTCTATTTTATATACATTAACACAGGCTCTAATTTGGGACCAGAGAAAATCTCTCTTATATCCGGGTTTCTCTAATATCCGTGTCTCTTATATCCGGGTTACACTATATATATATATATATATATACATATATATATATATATATATATATATAATAATATATATATAAAAGAAATATGTTGTGGTTCCAACGAGAGAAAAGTATGTATATTAAAAAGAAGAGAGGTGCCGCAAACGTTTTTGGTTGTAATGTGGATTTATTTAGAAAAAAATATTATGCTTTGTTTTATATATATATTAATGTATACTTAGGCAGAAGGGAGGCTTCTATTTAAATTTTATAATATTCGTTCATTTTACATATAAACTGTCGCACACCCAGTTCAAATACATAAAGGATGAATTTCTTCGATTATTTTTAACCATCACAAGTGATTATGGGGAGAATCATGTTATGAATAATGAGTAAACATATAACGACGCTATGTCCGTCTGTGATAGATTATACAACTAACATTAGTTCAGAATTTCAGTCATTGTGTGTTTTTACGGGCCAACGCAGCCATCCTTACGAATGTCCCATGCTGCGGGGTGACTGGTGTCATTACGGAATAAATATATGTAGACTGGTTGCCAACCAAGGCTAGAGAGCCCAGCCCCATCTACCATGTTATTTAACCCATAGATGGGTGAGATGTGATGGATACATACATTCCCCAAGTGTATTTGGCCAAAGATGAATGCAACGAACTCGCTCGTAACTCAAATTTGCTTCCCCAATTGCCCTTTTTCGAGAGCCACTAAGTACTATATATATATATATATATATATATATATATATATATATATATATACTTGTGTGTGTGTTTGTGTGTACTCAGTGGCGAAGGGTGACTTGGATCTAGAGCATGTTGTCGGGAATAGTTTGACGTAAACTTTACGTCAAAATTACGAATTTTCACTTTTCCAGGCATCAATCAACGCAATTTTCTGACACCTGTCGTCAAGTGATAAGAATCTTATTTAAACATTTTTTTAAAAATTAAAATAAAAATATCTACGTCTAGTTAAATCAGAAACCGTTAATTTGCTGAATTGTGAACAAGATTAAACCAAAATTACTTTTTAAAAGACAGTGAAAAACAACTTTTTTGTGTGGCGTTGGGGGGGTCTCATTTTCTTCGCCACTGATATATATATATATATATATATATATATATATATCAAAAATCGCTTGAAAATGAACCAGTACGAAGGATTTTAATTTAATTCTATAATTAAATTTGAATGTTTTAGTTTCTGTTTTTGAAACATGGTAATTCCTGTGTAGCGATGGAACAATATTTTTAATTTAGTAAATTTATAATATTTATGCACTGCAGAATTGTATTGCGTACTGATTGTAAAAATAAAAATAATTAATAAGAACACCAGATTATAAATCTTAATGTTCTTGCTTTTTTCTTTCTATATATATATATATATATATATATATATATATATATATATATATATATATATATATATATATAAATATATATATATATATATGAGAGAAAACGAAATATAACAAATGTCTGTCATAGTTATACATCGAGAGAAAGAGAAACGCTGGAGATGTTGGGATGCTGAACTTTAAAATTAACTTTCAAATTTCTGAAGTACAACCAAGTTGAAATCATTCTTCTTTTTATATTACTATAAAGTGGTTGGTTGTCTGCTTGTATGTGGCTTAGACCTGGCCAAACAGCTGTGCCTTGGGGGTTAGACATCAGTCTTGTGAAAGAAATGAATAGCAATAAATGATGCAATTGACATTGGAATAAAAGAACTGATTATAAAGATTTCACACCGAGAAATTATGTAAACTAGTGTATTATTTGGGAAAGAAAGACTTTTTTCGTAGATAACATTCTAAAATTGTAAATAAAATGATTCTGTGATTCCAAAATTTGATAAAAGTAAAATACAGGTATTTTAAATAGTTTCGAAGCAAAGATTCTTCGATACTTTGGGACCAATTGAGGATTGTCAGATTTATTTTGAAATAAGTGAATTGTTCTCATGCGATTTTATCCATCTTATATATAAAGTACAGTGTATGCGTGTCTGTTTGTGCGTGTGTGTGTGTCCAACCATCTTCTCCGGTCCCACTGGTCCGATTTCAAGTATTCATAGCTCATTCAAAAGCCCTAAAAAAGTTAGGTGCAAGGAACGATTTTCGTTGAATTCAGATTCACGATTAACAGATTATGCAAGGTTAAATATATATATTAATATATTATACTAGCCATTATCGTTGCTTTCATGGTTCAAGGGGAGTAATTCTTATTTTCCTTTTGTATCCGAAATTACAGCTAGCTTAAAATTTTAAGCTAGCTTAGAAGCTGCCCTATCGGGCGGCATTTAAGCTAGCTCCTGTGGAGGACTCTTGGTTTGGCCATCATCACAATAGTTACGTAAGAATAGATGCTATAGACATCAATAAACTAAAGAAGAATTCAAAATTGATCGCTGCATTTAAGTATTAAATTAATGTTTAAGCTTACCTTTTAAACGTTCAACAATAATTCTTCTGCTGTCACTTAATTTAAAGACGATTTGATGTACGTAGATCCTTATTTTCCGTACAAACAATTATTTTTATTTCATGGGTGACAGAAGAGGGGGGTAATTTATAAGATAAAATTAGTATAGTGTAATGATGGGGAAATAGAAATTAGAATTAGTTATACATTCAACATTTGAAGAGTTAGAGAAACATAATAGCTAATTAAGTAAAACTTTTATTATGGAATCTATATGAATAAATGCGAAATTGGAGTTCAATTTTCCCACAAATTCTGAGATTAAAATGCCCAGCGCTACTTTATAGTAATTTGCATTTACTCAACCCCCCGACCCCCTACGAGGCCAGGTTGTGACACAAGGTCGGTTTAATGTGGGGAGCCCGAGCACATACACCCGGGCAAGGAACAAAAATACCCCGAGACCCCGCAACCGTCGGTTGCGCTGGCCTCGGTGCCTGCACCGATACTTAATTTTTAGTGCAATGAGAAGGCGTGGCCTCGGGCAGCTGTTCCTCAGGGCCGGCACCTCTCAGTGTAATTTTCTTCAGTTGCGACTCTGTCGGAGTCGCCCCTGAGTGCACTTTGCCCAATTACAGAGATGCAACTAAGAGATGATAAATAATGTTACAAATTACTTTGTAGTAATATATACGCAAAAATTTCACTATCTGTAGTAGATATTATCTACTTCTAGGTAATATCACTCTTCAGATTTAACTAATTTACATATTAATTAAAAAAAGTTTATTTCATTAATTAACTGTCCTCCATTACTATTCTTTTACTCGAGTATTGTTTTGATTTTCATTTCTGTTTCGGAATATCGTCTTATTTAGTGCAGAAAACTGTTTCAAATTTGCATTCTACTTGGCCTTCAACAAGTTGGCATCTATTTGTAAAACTTTCCTTAATTATAACAAGCCAATTTATGAATGAAATATTCATTTAAAATTTTTGTTTCAAAGATTCCAAGTAATGAATATATCTTGCTTTGCGAAGCGGTATAAGAAAATCTGGACATGTCGTGATCTTTTTAAAGGTATATATATATATATATATATATATATATATATATATATATATATATATATATATATATATATATATTAAAAGCCAAGAGGAAAAACTGGAAATTGTTTTTTTATTCCTTTTGTTCTTCTGAAGATACACTATATCTGAAAAAATAATAATATATATATATATATATATATATATATATATATATATATATATATATATATATAAGTAAATTTGGAAAAGTTTTTACTCTGATATGTTTTACTGATGAATCGGTATCCTCGGAAATATAATTTTATTTCACAATAACAAAAGCTACACTCGCGAGATAAAACGAGATTCACGTTAAGCGACAGAACGATTGATTTTTATTTAACTGTATCCTTAAAGAATTTAGTTTCTAACCACTATCAACTCAATTATATTTATTTATTTAATTTTTTTTTTTTTTTTTTTTTTCTAAAGCCTTATGCATCTCACATTTTTTTCAGTATTCATTTTGTATGAGCAGACGATAAATTGAAAATGCCCGCTCGTATAATAATCATCAGGGTCTTATAGACCATGGCACTTTCAATGCATCTTTGAATAAATTATATTTATTTTTTTTGTAAATGTCTTTTTTTTCTTTTTTTGTAGGTCAAAATTGTGATCACGAAGTTTCCGGTGACGCCCAAGTATGTTGAGCATGTTGTTGTTTAAGTGTTGTTTAATTTTAAGGCCTTTTAGGATCCTATTTTATATTCTTACTTCTGATGAAACCAGTTCATCGCCGAAACATGTCAAAATTTAAGTTTTCTAAATTGTCTTATTTATTTAATATTCTGTCGAATTCTCGTCGAACCTTGCTTACATCTAACCCATATATATATATATATATATATATATATATATATATATATATATATATATATATATATATATATATATATATATATATATATATATATATATATATATATATATATATATATATATATATATATATATATATATATATATATATATATATATATATATATATATATATATATATATCGCGTAGCCCACTCTTTATTCATCCCTACTATTTCATCATCCCTCCCCACTACCAATCTGATGTGTCCGTCCGGTGTATTTTCTCCATTTACGGAGGAGATTTCAATCTGAAAAGTTGAACATCTCGCTGTTCACGAAATAAATTTATAACCGAAATGAATAATTAAAGTCTCCGTCTTCTCATTATCATCATAATGCTCTGTAGTCTACATTGTGTTCTCCCTGGATTTATATCCTCCTTGGAATTATCTCTTCTAGCCACAAACTGGTAAGACGTTTATATATATATATATATATAGTCCATATTTATATATATAATAACAAAGAAAAATATAACGCATAAAAAGTCAAGCAGTGTGTGAATAAGGCAAATAAAAAGGGAGTTACGGTAAGGTTCATATTTAGAATGTCTGAGAATTGCAACATCCTTCGTGATCAGCCAATTCATAAACGAATCCCGCGTTCACTTCCGTCGCAAGCTAAGCCACAGCCGACTATCCTCACCAAAGAACTGTCACGTGACGCATGTCAAAAGGTGATTTTTTTAAAAGTTAAACTTTGAAATAAAATTGTTTTATTTCATTTGTGATCTGTATAAATAAAATAAATAAATGAGGGCTTAAATAATTAAATGTGTGCGTTATTCGAATAAAGATATTGCCTGAAAGTGGTAACTACTTTAGCATTTTGATCATAGCTACAGAGTAAGTTAAAATAAGCAATGTAGAAATGGTGTTAAATAAAGATAACATTTTTAATAGCATATTTAAAAATATAACAAATCTAAATTTTATTTCCTGAAATATTTATTTTTTAAGTTTTGTTCATTAAAATAATTTCAAAACCTTATTTGATTTGTTTTGTTCAGTAAGGAATTTATTGATTTATCTTTATTAAGCTGGTTCAAAAAGCAAGTTTTTTATCGTTCAAAAGGAATGAGACATTTGTTGCGCAGACAAAGACCGTCTCAACTGAACGGAAAAAAATGAAATTAGTACAAGAAATATATAATCAAAAAGCGATTCGAAGGCAAAGGAAAAGCATTCGGACACTTTCTTTAGAAGCTTTAACGAGACCATTGTTTTGATAGATTAAAAAAGCGAGTGGAAGACAAAAAAGAAAAGAAATTCAGACGTCTTTTTCAGGTTTAAGGAAACAGCAGTTTCTAACGGATTCCTAAACAGATTTTTAATAAAAACAGATAAATTCAAATAGCGAAGTGGAAGAATCAAAAAATTCAAACATTGTTTTTAAATCTATGTAACCAGCCATTTTTGAATATATATTAAAAAAAAAAGCTAAGAAACGAAATATTCAATCATTTCCTGTTTAAGATTGAAGGAAGCAGTAGTTTTTAATGGATATATTCAAAAAGCATTTTGAAGGTTAACAAAAAGTATTTAGACGTTTCTTTTTAAGCTTTAATTCTTTTAAGTTCTTCAGGGATACATTCAAAAAGCTATGTTTTCCTTTTTAAGGTATAAGAAACCAGCCATTTAGTAAGAGACATATTCAAGAACCGATTTCAAGGCCATGAAATAAATTATTCAGACATTTCTATTAACGATAGCAGAAAAAAAAATAACGCCTATGTACAATTTGCAATTCGAAGGTTAAAAATCAAAGTATTCAGACGTATTCATTTTATCAATGAAGGAAATATGTTTTTGATGGGAACATGTTCAAAATAAAAGGCTTTGAAACAAAAAATCCAGATGTATTTTTTTAATGTTTAAGGAAGTAGCGTTTTGTAAAGGATAACATTTAGAAAGCGATCAGAGGCTAAGAAAGAAAGCATTCAGATGTTTTTTTTTGTTTTTTTTTATTAAACTTTAAGCTTTGGTCTGGTTTGGTTTGGTATATTTTGCTTTACGGTATATCAACCTCAATGGGTTATTTAATGTCGACAAATTTTTAGGATAGATTCGTATGAATATAATATATATTCTCTGTGAGAAATCATTTTGTCGATCAAGTTTCTTTGACGTTATTTTGTAAAGAGGGTTTATGTTGAGAATCAAATGTATTGCTGGTAATACTTTTTTTCCAAAATGTATTGCTGGTATTTTTACTATAAAAATGTTTTCATACTTTCATAGTGTTTTGACCCCGGTTTTGGGATTAACTGTTTGCCCATAAGGTGGACCTGGGAACAATAGCAATTAAAAGGTTGTTCCACGCTCCTCAAAACCTCCTGATCAGAGGCCTTGCTGCCGGATGTAGTTTATCGTCATACCCAGGACGGATATCCAAAACCGAATAGAATACTAAGAAATACATTTTTCAGAGATTTTCTTTTTATCCTTTAAGGAAATGGAAGATTATATCGACTACATTCTAAAGGCAAACAAGCAAAGAGTGTATTCTAAAAGAAATAAAGTATTAATGC
>CAHIKZ030005544.1:1962500-1977500 GCA_903632075.3 Acanthosepion pharaonis
GGTGTTAATGTCATATAAATAGCTTCGAAAAAAAAATTAGAGACGAATAAATTCAATCACACAAATTGCAAACAGCGGACACAAATTAAAATTGATATTGGTTTGGCGGACTTTTTCTTTTTTTTTTTTTTTTTGTTTTTGCAAAAACAGATTTCATAATTTGTCTGCGTCTAATATACTGAATGTAATACATACTAATGTTGAAGAAAATTTTCAGCGCAGTCACTACTTTATAATACAAATTTGTTTTCTTTAGCTTTAAAGAAAATCAATTATCATAAAAAATCATGTAAAAAATACTCTTAGTACGTAGGTATCAGTTGTAACTCTCTCCTAGCGGTTATAATTTTATGTCTCGCTTTGGCTATTCGCCGTGACGTCACTAGAAATTCTCGTTAAATGACTCCAACGAACTGCTATTTACCCAATCTCCCCACTGAGTTTAGTGTCGGGAAGCCGATTGCGTACACTCAAGCCAAGGGTCAAAATTTTATCCAGACCCCGTAAACACAGTATCGGGCACTTTGGATTGTCTGTTTTTCTCAGCCGAGTCTCTGTCCGTAGACAGAGACCCGACTAGGTCGTACTCTGCCAGAAAACAGAGAACTTGACAATAACGAGCCAGAGCCAGAGAGCGGAATGCCTAACTCCAACGGACTGGTATTTTCCAGTTGCCCCATTGCGGATTAGATGCGATAAAAGGTCAAGTTTACTGTGGGGATCCCGAGTGTTTCCACCCGGGCCAGTGGTCAAAATTGGCCCAGCACCCGCCAAAGCGGTCACGGGTATAGAACTGGTCTGTTTTTCTCAGTCGTGTTTCTGTCCAAAGACAGAGCGCTACTGAATAACCCGACGCCCGATGACGCGAACCTGAGACAAACTTCGACTGATTTTTCTGAGTTCTTTATTTAAGGCGTCTTGCTTAGTTCATTTGTATTACTAGATGGATTTTATTTACTCCACAACAGTCCCACAACCGATTCTTATATATATATATATATATATATATATATATATATATATATATATATATATATGCTCATATTGGACGGCCGTGGCTCAGGTAAAAAGACAAGTTAAAGAGTAACATCTCAGCTGTCAGTGTGCCTCATATTAATTTCGAGCGAGTTGCCCAGGATAGAAAAAATTGGAGATATTTGTGCGAGAGTGATATCAGAAATTTCGAAATCAGTTGCATTGACCAGCTAAGAGATGAAAGACAACGTCAAAAAATGGCAGCAAATATTCATGATGCTATGTCCCAAGATCCACGTTGTTGCACAATATGTGAACTTGTATGCAGGTCACTAGTGGGACTGAAGTATCACATACCACACAAACATAAAAACTGAATGAGGTTGTCGGATGCTCGTACGTCAAAATCGTCGAGAAAGTCATTTATATATATATATATATATATATATATATATATATTTAGGCAGTATATGTTCATTCAAGTATTCTTGGTTGAATAATCTAGACATATTATGACTATTTTATTTCAATCCTCTGAAATTAATGGATCAATTTCTTAATGCTGTTATTAAACTCATTAACGAAGGTACCGTAGTTTTAGTCATTTCTTTTATTTTCCCCAAGTATTTTCAATTTCATCCAAGATCATCTTCAGGGGTGAATTGCTAAGACAAACATTAATGTAATTTATAGCTGTGAATTTTTTTGTAAATGCGCATGAAACGCGGTCTGTTGATTCAAAATTAACGTTATCAAAGAAGGTAACTTAATTTATATTTGTAAATATTTTAAATTACAATTTAAAATTTTAAAACATTGCTTTTATTATTGTCTTTTTATATATATATATATATATATATATATATATATATATATATATATATATATACACACACACATATTTAGTAATGTTATTTACAACGTATGATAATATATATATATATATATATATACGCACACACACACATGTATATATAAATAAATTATATATAAATTTGTAACAAAATAAAAAAATATATATATATATAAATATTTTTAAATTACAATTGAAAATTTTAAAACAGTGCTGTTATAATTGTCATCTTTTATATATATATATATATATATATATATATATATATATATTTAGTTAAAGGGTTAGTAATCTTATTTACAACGTATGATAATATACATATATATATATATATATATATATATATAAAATTAGTAACAAAATAAAAATATATATATATGCGCCCGCACGCGCGCGTTTGTGTGTGTGTGTGGAGAGAGAGAGAGAGAGAGAGAGAGAGAGAGAGAGAGAGAGAGAGAGAGAGAGAGTGAGGGAGAAATAAAGAAAAATCCAAAAACTGATCTGTCGACTTCAACTTTCAAAGTTACACTGCTCGTGAGGATTAGACAAATAAACTATAGCCTCATGTATATCTCTGTGTTTGTAAGGACAGCAATAAATCTGCAGCTTAATGTGGAAAGCAAATGCATTTATTTGACATAACAAATATTTATTCAACATAACCTCCTTTCTTGTCAATGCACTTAATTCATTGGTAAATATGAATTGCATGGATGGAACGGTGAAATATTCACACACATAACTCATAACCTCGTATCAGAATACAGTCTTATTGGTTCACACTTGTATAATATAGGCATCATAGATTTTAACTAATCTAAGTTGGTACAAGGCTAAAAAAAGAGAGCATCCAAATAAAATCTAAATCGACTAGCATATGATATCCAAGAATCGTTTCTTCGCCATGTTATCCTACTTTTGGAAATTATTCAGCTACTTTTTTTTGACAATCAAGGCTCTTAACTGCGCACGGTTGAGCAGACACATTTCTATAGCGCTGCTTATTTGAGAGTGAGGCACCATTGAATAAGCTGGGTGACCGTTGTGACTGTGTGACACCGAGAGGGTAATTTCTTAACGTCTTGTACGTGATATTTGACAAAACACCGCCACATCCATGTATGTGAAACGCTTATAAAAAAAAATGTACTCTCTCTAGAGTCTAGATTTGCACCCCTCCGCTCTGAAATCGCTGTTGAAGAAGATGATATTTTAGACTGTGGATGAGATTAAGGAGAACGTGTTAAGGAAGTTGATGATGATTTACCAAAGAAGACTTTTGAAAAGTGGAAGAGATGCCGTGATAAATGCATGAAGTCCCAAGAGGGGTACTTTGAAGCAGAATAAGACACCCCATCCCCTTATCCTTGTGCCACAATTTTGTATGTGACAGAATTAATCGTCAGAATAAGGCGTCCTTACCCGGTGTAGGCTTTTTTTTTTCGTTTATATTAATTAAATGGTTAGATCATTTAAACATTACATTTTCTCTGTTTTTTTTTTTTGTTTTTTGTTTTTTAAGGAAGCGTTGAAAATGGAGATTGCGTCTTATAGGATGAAAAATAGGGAATATGCAAGGAGAAAAAAAAGCAATCAGTATTGGCCTTTAAAGAATACGCACACAAATTTTACAATTTCCTATTTCTGTGATTTTTTTTCCTGGGCTACGAGGTGAAGATTAAGCAGGCGGCCGTAAATCGACGCCATTTCTCTCTGTTCTCGTTTTTTGTTGTTACCTTTTTTTTTTTTTCTTTTTTCGTCATTAGATCGGACTTCCTTTTCAGGTGATGTATTCTCAAACAACCTCTTCGCGTTCATAGATTTTCAAGTATCTCTCTTGCGTTTTTAGAGTGGACGATTCGATTACATGATCAAACAACGATACTCTGGCAGTAAATCTGGTGTCGCTTGTCACAATTACTCTGAAAATCCCTCGTTAGCGCCCGGAGTCCGTTCCTCACTTAAAACCCACCCTTATTACCTGTTCTAACCGTCCCACTCTACACAGTTGTACTATGATGTGATCAAAGCTCACCTTTTTTCGTCCCTCACCCTCTCTTTCTTTCTTTCTTTCTTTCTTTCTTTCTTTCTTTCTTTCTTTCGTTCCACGTCTGTTTCTTTTTCTATCTCATTTTCCTTTTCTCTCTTTCCCTCTTCTTCTCTCTCCCTTTCCTTTCCTTTCTTTATTTTCTATCTTTCTTTCTCCGTCTGTTTCTTTCTCTCTCCCCACCATTTTTCTCTCTCTTTCCCTTTCTCTCTCTCTCCTTTTCTTCCTTTTACTGTGATCGGCCAATCAAATTCTGGCGTTTCATTCAGTGTCATCTTTTTCATTTTTATTCTCATACTATTTTTATCTCTCCCTATCTTTTTCTCTGTCACCCTTTTTCTCTCCACGCCCTTTCTTGTTTTCTTTTACTGTAATCGCCCAATCAAATTCTGGCGTTTCACTCAATCTCATCTTCAAACACACTTAACAACATCAGAGCATGCGTCTCTAATGGCAACGTCATTATTTATTCCATGTTTTTCATCTTTGCCGTGGCCTGTTCTACGTTTATTTTTAATAAAAACCAAACTTGATAGACGGATAAAAACCTAAAACTGAAAATACTTGCAGCGATATTGTTTATATACTTTTAAACATTCTATTTCAAATTCGGTAGATTGTTAGTAAGTACGCAAAGGCATGACTATATCTGATAACTATAACTTTGTTTGACATAAGGCCAAGAAAGAGGATCAAACATTGCAATGAACTTGCCTGGTTTGTGGTACCTTTAGATTTCTTTCTTTGCAATTTCCGTAATTGATTTATTAGAGTTACTCTCTCTCTCTCTCTCTCTCTCTCTCACACACACACACACACACACAAACACACATTTATATTAAACAATACATAGACAAAACAATAATGATAGTCTGTTTTTGCTTACATGGAAGATTTCCAAGCAACGACAAACTCGTGCATACGAGACGCTGGAAGTGAAAATCGCATCGCAGCTCATAACGTCAAACATGACCTAAGTTTTCGGCTTACATAAGCCATTATCAACGATGACAATTACATTACAATATATTAAATAATACATGGACAAAACAATAATGATAGTCTGTTTATGTTTCCATGAAATATTTCCAAGCAACAACAAACTCGTGCATGTAAACATAAACAGACTATCATTATTGTTTTGTCCGTGTATTGTTTAATATATTGTAATGTAATTGTCTTCTTTGATAATGGATTATGTAAGCCGAAAACTTAGGTCATGTTTGACGTTATGAACTGCGGTGCGATTTTCACTTCCAGCGTCTCGTATGCACGAGTTTGTCGTTGCTTGGAAATCTTCCATGTAAACAAAAACAGACTATCATTATTGTTTTGTCTATGTATTGTTTAATATGTGTGTGTGTGCGTGTGTGTGTGTGTGTTCGAGTACGCGCGCGAACAGATACGTACAAGTTGCATTTTTCTCCGGGTCTCCTGAAAAATAACTCTGGTTCCGTGATCACTGTCGCAGATAACAGGATATATTTCTGACTCAATACCCTTAGTGCAATAGGGAGGTGCCATTTGAGGGACCAGTCACTGGGCCTCATATTTACGGTATCTCTCTTAACTATAATCTTCAACAGTGGATAATATCGAACTCTATAAATACAATAGTTAGATAATAACAACAAAAATTGCAATATGAGCTCTGGTAAAAAGATACAATGATAACAGCAAAAATTGCAATATGAGCACTGGTAAAAAAATGATTGCTGAAGACATTAGGTTTATAATACACAGAAATTCATACACAGATGTCTTTAAGGACACATGGTAGAGTGGATAAAGGCGTTGGTTAGATCCAGTGATAGGACCCAAAGAGTGTAAATTCAATACTCGGTTAAGGCAGTGGAGAACTTTCAGAGGGAAAATTAACAGGAGATAACTAATAACTGATATCCATTAAACATGGCACGTGGAACTAGAACAGTCTACCCCAGTGAGCGAAATAAAGAGTTCAGTTCGACATTCCAACCACCTGAAGAAGGCCGAAGTTGTAATAAATATGGCGACAAAGATGAGGACAATAGTTCGAATAATGTAAATAATACAATAGTTTTTATATAAGTATACACCTTTAATGAAATTTAAACTATAAATTACACACAGCATGAGATTAAAAGTAACTAATAGAAAAATAGAAAGTTTATAACAATATAGTGTAATAAAATTTGCATGACGTAAAGAAAATTCTTTCTTGTTGTACATCAGCGTTTCGCTAGCCTCTTACCCTTGTGTAACCTTTGAAATAGTTTCCATGACTCATGGAACATAAGCATAAAAATTAGCATAGACCATTATTATCTATCTCTTTTAGATTTTTATCGTGGGACACGTAGTAAACATTATGGACACTGCGCATGCGTCCTGTACTCGAATAATTCAGTCAATGTTACACGAATCTGTCATGCATAGTCCTCTAACCAGTGAAGTTAGTTTCACACTGACGTCATAGAGACAACGTTAAATATATTCCCTATAATTATTATATTTTTAAATAATATAAGAGGCTGAAGACTTTATTATAATAAAAGATTTTCCAATAATATGCCGTACGTACATAATAAAATTACGAATATAAAATGAAGCAAATATTACTTTAAATTTATCTATTTATCATTGGATTTCTCGTGGAATCCCTATCAAACTCTTGCGTAACCTTTGCAGAGATGAATATGCAAGATGATAGGTCCTGATCTAGCATCTAGTCTACAAACGCCATCCCACACACGTTCCGTGGCCTCCCTCTGTCTCTTCTACAAGTATTTTCACGGCAACTGTTCTGACGATCTACTTTCGCTGGTTCCCGGGCTATATGAATTTAAACGAGCTACCAGGCTGGCATCTAGGTCCCACCCTTTCACTGTCGAAACGGTTAAATATAACCGTCTCTTCTACTCAAACAGCTTCTTCTCCCGCACTTCCCGTCTGTGAAACTCCCTTCCTCTTCCTTTTTTCTCCGATGACTATAATCTTCAAATATTCAAGTGTAATGTTAATTGACATCTGACACCCTCGGCTTGTTCTCCGTCCTTCTCTGTATTCTCTTCTCAAACACGGCTCTTTACTCTTGTTCTCAATCTTCTGTAACCCCTCGAGTGCTAGTGACACTCCCGACTTGCTTGGGGTGGATGCCTTGAAAAAAGATCTTAGCAACTTCATCATACACATTTTTCTTTCTTAAATCTAAAACTTTAACCTTTTCATTTAAATGGCGTACTTTACGGTTTTTCTTTGTCATATCTTCATTGCCATCATCAGACTTTAGGGTCATTATTAAATAAAGCTTCTAAATGATTTCTTTGTGTCTTCGAGCGCTGCTTATTAAAACCAATGAGTACGAACACGCTATATTTTAATTCGCCTCGGGTCGAAGACTGCAAGAAGTTGGTAGTGATGTTGGTGCAAAAGAAAAGTGACAGGTATGAACACCTGTCACTTTTTTTCTTTTAATTTGGAGATTATAGACGTAAATGACAACGGCGTGAAAGACACAGATAACAGACTTTTATGATCTAATGTTCTTGGGAATGACATGACTCCATATCTTTCTGCAGTCGGTCCCGTCCTCGGATCACTTGATGTCTTGTCACAAACATGCAAAAACGTTTCACCAAAAAAGAGTGGGTGAATAAATATCTGTGCAAACCACTCCCCCATTACTACTTTTCCTGTTCGGGCAATAGCAACAAAAAGATGGCACATCTATTAATCATCTTTGTTGGGATGCCAAGCTATCATTTTCGGAATGAGAGATTTGATAAGCTTTACTAAGCTTAGACTAATATTAATCTCAGAGGAAAAAGAAGATTGAGATTCCCAAGAGGGAAAACCTATATGACTAGAAAATCAGCATTTGAAACTGTGACCCTTATCTAGATTCGAACATTTACCCTGTAGGCCAACACTAAATAGAAGTAAGAAGAGCAGATTTTAAGTGAACCTGTACAACTGGAAAATCAGCATTTGAAAAACTGGACTTAGACTCGAACATTTAATCTAGGTCACCAGTGTATGACTATCTAAATCTTTTCTTAGCTAATACAATTGAAAAATATTGAATATGTTTGTCTGGAAAGGCACTGAAAATCCTTGTAGTTTCCTAAGATGGAGGCAAGGGAGCGTTTTGTATTTTGATTTGGTAACTAAGTTTGGGATTTATATAATTACAATAAAAATGCTTATCTGTTTTTATTTGGCCTTTTATACCAAAGATTAGATTAACTAACGCAAATGTGATTTTATTAAAAGTAAACATTGTTAAATTTAACCGAATTTAGCGAAAACGATGTTTGTGGATTTTATTTGGATTCGATTAAAACTTTTTAATTTGAACAATTACTTTGCTAAGTCCTTTCTTTCTTTGCTTTTTTTCTTTCCTTTTCCTTTTTTTCTTTTTATTCTTTCTTTCTTTCTTTCTTCATTTCCATTTCTCGTTTCTTTCTTTTCTTTCTATTTTCTTCATTCATTCTTTTTTTCTTTTCCTTCTTTTCTGGCTTTCTTTTATTCTTTCTTTATTTTCTTTGGTTCTTCACTCGATTTTTATTTTTCATTCTTGCTCACTCATATTGTTCCTTTTCTTTCATTCTTTCTTTCTTTCTTCCTTTCTTTCTTTCTTCCTTTCTTTCTTCCTTTCTTTCTTTCTTTCTTCCTTTCTTTCTTCCTTTCTTTCTTTCTTTCTTTCTTTCTTTCTACACTCTCTCCTCGTCTACTTTCCTACCAAAATTCTATTCTTCCTTCTCCACTTTCTTTGTATATTTATGGACTATTCTTTTCCTTTCAGTATACTTTTATTTCTTTTCTCTCTTTTTCATTTTTTCCTTTCCTTCATTCCTTCCTTCCTTCCTTCCTTCCTTCCTTCCTTCCTTCCTTCTATCTATCCTTCCTTCTTTCCTTCCTTCATTTCTTCCTTCCTTCCTTTTCCTTCCTTCCTTCAATCTTTCCTTTTCCTTCCTTCCTTCCTTCCTTCCTTCCTTCCTTCCTTCCTTTCATACCGATTCCAGATCCATGCCAACAAATTAAGACCAATCCATACAAAGCAAATCCATGAACTAAGCCGTCGACTGAGCTGTTAGTAGAACGGTATGAAAAAAAATCGTCATTTTGGATCACGTGGTTTGTTTAACGGCGCACCAACTTCTCATGAGTTATTTAATGCCGAAACCCGATTCAGTCAAAAAGAAAGAGAGAGAATTGGTTTTCACAAGAGTCAAATAAGTAGTCATAGGTTTGGTTTGCTGGAGAGTCAAAAAGGTAGGCTTGGGCTAGATCGTTTCGAATTCAAAAAATGACTTAAACCATTTTAAGACAACAGTGAAATTTGTTCTTTTCAGAGTAGAGAGTTTATTTGGTCAAGCCCAAAGGTTGTGATTCAATAATCGGTGCAATTAGGAAAATGCATAATTTTTTTTTAAATTAAAAATAATAGTAAATTATGATGAGAAAAGTGTCATCTAATCTCACAAACTCTTTTTCTTGTGTAACTAGTTCGATTCTGCAGGTAGTCAGGTACATCACCTCCTGTCGTGAATTGTATATGGAACCAACTTAACCATCTTATTTCGTTTTTGTATCTTCAAACAAATTTTTTCTTTACAATTTTTTATGTTTTGTCCCTGATTGAGCTATGAAGAGAAAGAGTAATAACCAGTTAGCCCTCTTTTCCTTTTTCTTTTCACCATTTTATGTTAAGTAATATTCCTCCTTTTGTTTTAATCTATCTATCTATCTATCTATCTATCTATCTATCTCTGTATATATATATATATATATATATATATATATATATATATATATATATATATATATATATATATATATATATATATATATATATATATATATATATATATATATATATATATATATATATATATATATATATACACTTTAAAAAAAAATATACATTCTTAGAGCCTTAATAAAAATTTTATACGTCACAGATAGTGGGGTTGTTGTTGTTGTTGATGATGATGAAGACGACGATGACAATAATGATGCTAATGATGATGATGACGACGACGACGACGATGATGATGATGATGACGATGATTTATTTCAAAATATAAATATTATAATATGTAGTAAGAATGATCGCACTGGCTTACGCATCGATGTGTTTTGATTTCTTATCGTAACGACCAAAAATGACTTGAAAACTTCTCCTTGATAAGAGTATTAAAAGCCAATTTAATGAGTATTATCTACGTGTGAATAAAAATGTACGGCTTGCATTCTGGAAATGACAAGAAGATTAAATGGAGATTTGATGTTACTATGCCAACTGCCTTGTGGGGACCCTGTCACACTGAGATCTTCTCTAAAAGAACGTATTTTCACTCGCAATTACAAGAGGTGATCAGTCACCATAGCTTTAACAGTTCAGTAGTAATTAGTAGAATTAGTAGAATACGAACAATTGAACATTGCATGAATGGCTGGAGGCTTTCTTCATACTTCTTTATTCTTTATTCTTTCTTTCTTTATCTATTTATTTTGTAATTACGTATATCAAAGAAGTAATTCCTTTTCTGCTATTCGATCTGAAATGTAATTCCGCGTTTTTGTTCGAAAATTACAATCGGCTTGGTTGGTGGTTAGAAATGGGTTAATGTTACTGTTCAGCACTTTTTCTAAAATGGATCAAATTTATAACAATCTTTGTAAAGGTTGTACATAATGTTGCAGAATCATTTTAAAAATCTGCCTATTTATTTTAAACAGGTCATGCCTCTTTTCTATTTCACCCGTTTAATTTTTTTCTGTCTCTAGATACAATTAAAACATATATATATATATATATATATATATATATATATATATATATATATATATATATATATATATATTACAAATTAACTGAATTAAATTATAGTTTCTTCGTTACACAGTAATAACCATGTTTCAAAAACCGAAGCTAAAAACTTTAAATTTTCTATGTTGATATCTCTCTGTTAGTATTTTTTATGAGTTCTTATCTATTATTCCTTGTTTAACCCCATTTCTCTTCCACCCTCCATCTCTCCCTTGCCCTCTTTTTCCCTTGGCGCATGCGCACGCATGTTTATACTAACCTATATAAGTTATCTCTCTCTATTCTTTGCTATCTCAATCGGCTCATATCTCTTTGTGTGTCCACATGTATATCTTCATATGAGGAAGAATTTTGATAGTCGCCGCCCACGAGTACAAATACGCGCAAATAACAGAACTGACTTAAATTCTAAGCGTCTGAATATCGGTTCTACGACCGTAAAACTTTTATTTACGTATATACGTATCACGTTTTTTTTTTTTAATAAGATCCGGATAAAGTAACATTTACGCTTGTGTAGATCTCCCCCTAGGATATAGAAATCGGTTTTCAAAAAATTAGCGATAACCAGCATTTAATGGGAATTACATTTCAATTAAATATATATATATATATATATATATATATATATATATATATATATATATATATGTAATTGAATTTAAAACATTTTGTCACAGTCTGAAGTGCGGTCTGGGGAAATAAATTATAACCCTTAAGGTTGTCTGTTTTCTATTAAATCGAATTAATAATTGCTCTGATTTGACATTGAGCTCTCTTGATGACATAACCCTTGAGATTATCGATACAAATTACTAAACTTTTCATTATTTAACTTATATATCTCTGTGTGTGTGTGTGAGTGTGTGTGTGTGGAGAGAAGGATGACCGTTTTTGTTTCTTGGTTTGGATGAGGTTGTTTAGTTTTTGATAGTGTTACAAGAGGTCAAACCCAAGTATATATAAAGATCGGATTTCGAATGCCGCTTTTCAAGGCAACCAGGCGCACTTGTAGAAAAGGTTTTTCTATATGGAAGATTGGCAGAAAACGACCTTCATTTCGTTCCATTCATCCATGCAGTATACTATATTAAACTTAGTTCATAATTTCTAATTTCCAATATATTTGTGTATACTCCAGGAGTTTAAATATTTTCGTCTCATCAAGTATATATATATATATATATATATATATATATATATATATATATATATATATATGTGTGTGTGTGTGTGTGTGTGTGTGTGTGATTGACCATATAATGTTGGTACATAAGTTTCTAATAGTAGTATTGAAACCATTCAGAATTGTAAATTTACGGTTTTAAGAATTTCTGCAAGTCTCTTGAAATATAACTTTGAAAGCGTTTCAAAATGGCTGATCGTCACCTAGCGCATACACTTTTCGTTTCGGGAGTACCGTAAATGCAGCTGCCAATAAACTTATTTGTGTGTGTCATGTGCATCTATGTGGTGTTTTCTAACAAATTCATCCAAAGATGTGGACTATATTGTTGTCCAGATGAAGTGACCGCCCCATTACCTTTGTCCCACTCAATAATTAAGAGCAGATGCCCTTGCCAAAAGGGACGCCTGTCTCTGTTACATGGTGTGTGCGTGCGTGCACGCATGCGCATAAGGATCTCTGTGTCAAGCATGTAAAGAAGGCTTGCCCAATCTCCATAACGGTGTGAGGGTGGGTGTTGAAGAATGCGACGAATTTCCAGCTTTGCATATTTTTCCCGATGGCCCATCGAGCCGAGTTAATTGGGGTGAGTCTGCCTGGAGAAGGAAGACGAAAATATGCATTTGTCTCCGCCCATACGCCCACATTCACTCATTTCCCAAACTAAGAGTAGCAACAACGGCGGCTGCAAGCAGCCGATCAATGAAAGTGAATAAATTGGGAATTCGATTTTGTCTTCTTCTTCTTCTTCTTCTTCTTGCACTTTTACTCTGTTTTTTTCTTTGTTTTTTTCCTTCCCTTGTTTTCCTCGAACAAACATTAGTCAATTTTCTTTTTCGATTTCAACCGTTCTTCTGTAAATACAGCCGCTTGCCCTAGAGATATGACTAACAAAGCAAGCGGACAATCCATTGAATTTCATTCTGAGTGGATGCTTCACTATTGTAGCCTTGCACCAGATTATGTTAAAGGGCCTCCAGTAAGACGTATCTAGAGAGTTCAATCCCTACTAGATGCTTCATTATTGTGGCCAAAATAAACTTAATAAATAGAAAAAAAGTGTGTTTCGTAGAATGATATTTCTCCGACTAATCTTGTTATTGCTAGGGATTTCGAACCTTATCGAGCGCTCAATTGTTGAAGCCTTATGCCACACCAAAGGTTATCAAATTCATCCCATCATTTTTTCATTCATTGACTCCATTGGTTTGTATTTTAATATTCTTTCATTCCTCATTTTATATTTTCCCATCATTCTTTCATTCCGGATTTTATATATTCTCACCATTCTTTCATTCCTTATTTCATATTTTCTTACCATTCTTTCATTCCTCATTTCATATTTTACCACCATTCTTTCATTCCGTATTTCATATTTTCCCACCATTCTTTCATTCCTTATTTCATATTTTCTTACCATTCTTTCATTCCGTATTTCATATTTTACCATCATTCTTTCATTCCGGATTTCATATTTCCCGCCATTCCTTCATTCCTCATTTTATATTTTCCCATCATTCTTACATTCCGGATTTCATATTTTCCCACCATTCTTTCATTCCTTATTTCATATTTTCTTACCATTCTTTCATTCCGTATTTCATATTTTACCATCATTCTTTCATTCCGGATTTCTTATTTCCCGCCATTCCTTCATTCCTCATTTTATATTTTCCCATCATTCTTTCATTCCGGATTTCAATATTCTCACCATTCTTTCATTCCTTATTTCATATTTTCCCACCATTCTTTCATTCAATCTAATATCTTTCATTTATTTTATTTTTATTTTCATCATTTTTCATTCAGTCATTCATTCGTTACTTAACTTTTTCATTTATTTTATTCCTTCATTGTTTTATTTCTCCATTCTTTTGTTTTATCTTTTTATATTTTCTTCTTCCCCGATATTCTTCTCTACCCATGTCACCAGTGCATGATAAGCTAAGACAATATTGTTGAATGATCAACGTGCTGATTTATACAATGTTTCTTTTACGTGTTATATCGCGTTTTAATTTAATGTTGCTGTATATCCAACATGATAATGAATGTTAATTAATTTTCTTATAGATAAAGATGATTTTTGGTTGGTTAATTTAATTTAGCGGCATATCAACCTCGTTTGGGTTATTTTATGCCGAAAGCTAAATATTCTGTACATAGTTTTATACTTTCTGAGTAAAAGTATGTCTTTTTTAGATATGTATTTTGTAGATTTATAAAATGTATTGTTGATAATTTTACTATAAAAATATATTTTTATATTTTTGTAGTTCAGTATTGATAGTCATTTTATTATACAAATGTACTGTTGATTTTTGTTTGGGGAGTTATAGGTACTTTTCTTTGAAGGTTCTAATATTATTTTCCTGTTTATTAGTACATTTATACCAATATTTTTCAATGTTGTGTTGGTATTGAACTCACACACTTTGGGTCCTGTCACTGGATCTAACCCTAACCCTATCCTCCGTGCCAGCTTAAGGCGGTGGAGAACTTGGGGAGGGGAATTAACAGGAGATAACTTGTAGCTGACATCCATTAGACATGGCACATGGAAATAGAACCGTCTACCGCAGCGATCGAAATAAAGGGTTCAGTTTGTCATTCCAACCACCTGAAGAAGGCCGGAGCGTACAACGGCCGAAACGTTGTGATAAATATGGCAACAAAGATGAGGACGATAGACCGAATAATGTAAATAGTGTACATAATACCTCATCTCAGAAATATAGACAGATACTGAAAGGCTGAAACGTTGTGGCAACAAAGATGAGGACTATAGTCCGAATAATGAAAATAGTGTACATAATACCTCATCTCAGAAATATCGACAGATACAGAAAGGCCGAAACGTTGTAATAAATATGGTAACAAAGATGATGACGTTAGTCTGAATAATGTAAATAGTGTACATAATACCTCATCTCAGAAATATCGACAGATACAAAGAAGCTATTGCGAACAAGCAAAAAGTGTATCCGGAAATTTTGCGGACACACGATGAGAGAAGAAGGCTTAAAGAAATGAAGTCTAACAGAATATATCCAAAGGTAAAGGAAGTAGAAAAAGGCAGCAAGTAACCTATTTGAAAAGTTTTCGCAAATGAATGGAGAAGT
>CAHIKZ030005544.1:1980000-2017500 GCA_903632075.3 Acanthosepion pharaonis
GCCTTTATTTTACCAGTATTTCTAAATCTTCCGTCGTAATAAGACGTGGGGACATATTAGGGGATTTATGTTTTCAAACGCTCCATATTGTTGCGTATGTGTGCATATGTGCGCGTGTTTGAGCACATGTGTGTTTGTGTGTGAACGTTTTTGAACTGATGCTTGTGTACACGGATACGTGTGTGCGTATGTAATTGTGTCTGTGTGTGCGCGTGCGCATGTATATGCGTGCGCTTTTCGGTACACGTATATTATTGCATGTGCGTATGTGAATGTTTTTTTTTATGTGTTTGCGTGTGTGGCATTAAACGAAAGACTGATTATAGACTCCGCCTCCTCTTCAGACTGTGTTTCCCATGTCGCTCTGAGCACTTCACACTTTTTCTTGAAAGTTTTTCCATCAAGATTTTTATTCATTTTCTTCTTTGCCATTCCAGTTACTGGAACTTTCACCTTGAATCTCTTATTAGCTCAACAGAAGGTCGAACGTCTTTGCTGTTCCTACCGTAGTGAAGGATACAGAACACGCCTTCTTGTCAGTTTTTCGAATTGGACAAACTGTTTGGCTTTATGATAAAGACTTCGATAAATGAGAAGGTGCTACATGATCATGTTTATCTTTCACGCACTTCATTGAAGCCATATGATTCACTGTGATTTTTCCCGCCCAAAACTTAATCCCCGGGGCTTGGAGAATTCAGTCAATTAATACTTCAATCAGATTGGGAAACCGGGAACAAGAATCAGTTGTGCACGAAATATAATTTAAAACATGACATGCGTTGGTTATCGTTTGGACAGGGTCAAGAGTCAAATCGAATGTCGATCAGCTGATGGACACTGATCAATTGCTTCCGCTACTGCAGCCATATTAAATAGCTGACTTAAAAAGACTGTCCAGTAACCATTACAACCCCAGATTCACCTTAAAACTTGGCAGTATCTTATTTGCATAGCAGAAGAAGTGCCAGATGTTTCTGTTATAAGCCTTCTTAATTTAACGCCAATCTCCAAATTCTTTACTTGTGTGACCGTTTTTCCGCTATATAATGTACATAAATGTATCATTATTTAGTAGATAAGTCTGGCACAGGAAAACATTGATGTATTTATTATTAAAACGCCATGTCTCTTCAGGATGTATGCGATTCTGGCTATTCACAGATTCATTTTCTATATTATGTGATGTTTCATGCTTTCTTGGGAAGGATAATAGAATGGTTACTCGTTTCCTTCTCCGCAGTTTGGAATTCTGAGTTTTCCTTCTCCTAGACTTGTTACCATTCAAGTCTTAGAGATCAGTCTACCCCGCTATTTAACTCATAGCGGTAGGGGAAGAGACGAATATGTCGCTTTCTCAAGGACATCAGTGCGAAAGTGAATACAAAGAATAAGCCAGAATTAGTATCTATCTCAGTTTATTCATATCTATATACCCCTCTATCTCGGCCTATTTATATCTGTCTCAGACTATTCATCTATCTATCTATCTATCTATCTATCTATCTATCTATCTATCTATCTATCTATCTATCTATCTATATGTGTGTGTGTGTAAAGATATATATATATATATACATATATATATACATACATACATACATATATATATATATATATATATATATATACATACATACATATATATATATATATATATATATATATATATATATATATATATATATATATATATATATATATATATATATATATATATATATATATATATATATATATATATATATATTATAGTAAAAAGAAAGGACAGTAAGATATATAATCCGGTGTTCTTATCGATATTTTTTATTTCTACGAAACAGTGATTATGAATTGTATGTGCGTTTAAAACTCAGTAAATTTAAAAATAAGTTATTCCAAAATTCGCTTGAAGACGAAACAGAAGTAATGCTTTTCATTTAATTATATAATTAAATTTGAAGTTTTTGGCTTCGTTTTTTGAAACATGGTGCTACTACCTGCGTAGCGAAGGAACCATATTTTTAAATCAGTTAATTTTATATATATATATATATATATATATATATATATATATATATATATATAAACAAAAGTCTTCATATATATATAAATATATATATAAAGAAAAATCCCAATTTTTATATCTGTCTTTAGTCCTGTCTGTCTGTGTCAATATCTTCACGTCTGTAATATCTCAATTTGTTCACATTTATCAATTGATATCTGATGATATTAACATCTATTAAACTCGTTAGATATGAATCTTTCTCAGCTTGTTCATATCTGTCATTCACTTTTTATCAGACATACTAAAAGTTTATATTATATATACAATATTTTATATATTAAGTATGTCTATTGAAAAATACATCGATTTGGAAAACTTTTTTTTTTTACTTTTAAAATCAAAACAAGTTACCGTTTTCTAATTATCTGATTAATATTTCGAATTAGGATATTAAGACATCAAATAGTTAATTATTTGAGTAACATTACAGTCCAACTGCAGAATTAATATTATTTGAAGAAGAAAGAAAGAAAGAAAGAAAGAAAGAATGGAAAAGGAAAATGAAGGGAAAAAATGATGAAGAAAAAGACAAAGAAGAAAAAGAAAAGAGGCGACATAAAAAACTTAGTAAAGAAAAAAGAAAAAGAGGCAAGAAGAATAATGAAGAAAAAGAAGAAAAGAAAATTAAGCGAAGTCGAAGAATAGAAAAGAAGAAAAGAAAGAGGGGAGAAAAGAAGAAAAGAAAGAGGAGAGAAAAGAAGAAAAAGAAAGAAAAAAATGATGAATGGAAAGAAGAAAATGGAAGAAAAGTAAAATTAAAACGCGGAGAAAGGCGATGAGTTGGAAGAATATTAAAACAAAAAACAAAAATCACAATCATCCATTGGAATGACATTTTTAGTGGAAGTAAGAAAAAAAGAGAAAATGAATACGAATCACCAAAGGAATTTTAAATACCAAACATTAGCTGAGAGAGGCTGATGAATGTATCTGTCAACAGGTTGCATAAAAACAGCGAGGAGAGAGACAAGTGGCCTACTCATGGCTAAGACAGAGTCCACGGCTTAATATTCAAACAGAGGTTTAATTTGAAAAAATAAATTAAAACAGTAAGAGCTTCCAAACAGGCAGGTCTTCTCTAACTTGGAAGTATCACGTAACGTACTGCTTCTGTTCAATTTCTCATTCTCATACCAGTTTAAACAGGAGAAATGACATTAGTTTAAATAATGGTTTTAAAAAAAGAAATACTTTTAACCCCAAGCAAGGCAATAAGGGCTACTTGGAAGCAAGGGGTGACTGAGAGTGAAAGAAGATGAGAGAGGACAGTAGACGAACCGGATTCAAGGAAACAAACGACGACGATTGACGTTGCATTTAAACTTTTGAAGATCGTAGTTGACAAGAAAGCAAGAGGCTAAAAAAGAATTCCATAAACGAGAGGGGGCGAGAGAAGAAACTATTTGCATAGAACTTACGGTTACATCGCGCAATTTCGTGAAGCCGAGGTATTAAACACGAAAACTCACCAGAATAACTACCGTAGAATTATTTATAGAAAAGGCATAGAGAAGCTGTGTTACGGCGGTGGGAAAGCGACTGAAGCCGAAATGCCAGGTCAGGACCGATAATATTGCAGATTCTTCTTTGGAGTTTTTCAAGAATCTCCAGATATACAAGAGAAGAACAAGATCAGATTTGGCAACAATATTCGATTCACGGGTGAATGGTAAACTTATAAAAGTGTAAGATTTATTCTGGCAATAAAAGTGTAAAATTTATTCGAGCACGACAAAGTGAACCAAGTTTTCCTAACAACAGACTTGGCAATTAATTCAATATAATCTTTCCACTTCTTGTCAGTGATAAATGTTAGCCTTAGACACTCTCTTCGTGGTTAACAAATGCCATGAAAATATGTATGGAAAAAAGAACAGGAAAGCTACATTACAGTAGTGAGAAATATCCTAAAACCGAGATGCCAGATCTGGACTGATAACATTGCAGATTCTTATTTGATTTTATCAACAATATCTAAATACATAAGAGAAGCACCAGACTAAATATGACAGGCAATCTTCAATGCATAGATGAATGGTAGGGTTATAAATGTGTAAGACAGATTCTGTCGAGAAAAATTGTCTAACACAACACAGGGAACCAACTTTCCTAGCAACAGACCAAGAAATTTATTCAATAGAATTCTTCCAATTTACGTCAGTAAAAAACGTTTTACTAAGAACACGGAATTTAAAGAATATTAGAAAACAACTTGCTTTTTCTTCACGATTTTTTTTTTTTTTTTTTTTTTTTTTTGCTCTTCAGCTTTTCAAATCAGAATAATTAAAAATGAATCTAATTTAAAATTGCATATTTCTATATTGTAATTCTTTCTTTTTCTCCTGCTTGGCCTGAATTGGCGTCCAACTTATTCAGAACTGTCTAAACTGTTATCTACATACGACCGTTTTCTCAGCTAAATTATTAAAAATGACTCCTTTAGATTTTAAAGAAGACAATTCTTCATCAGACCCTATAGACTTGTGCTTAAAAATCACAAAGAACTTTACCAAATAGCCAAAACGACAAAACTTGAAGACTTCCAACAGCAGCAACAACTAAAATGAATAGCACATGAAGGGAAAATGATGATGGAAGATAAAAAGACAAAAAAGAAAAAAGGCGAGGCGACATAGAAAACTTATTAGTAAAAAAAAAAGAAAAATAAGGAATAAGAACGGAGCAAATATTCATGTAATCGAGATATTAACTTTCCACATCTTCTTCTTCTTCTTCTTCTTCTTCTCCTCCTCCTCCTCCTTCTTCTTATTCTTCTTCTTCTTCTTCTCCTTCTTTTTCTTCTTCTTCTCCTCCTCCTCCTCCTTCTTCTTCTTCTTCTTCTTCTTCTCCTCCTCCTCCTCCTTCTTCTTCTTCTTCTTCTTCTTCTTCTTCTTCTTCTTCTTCTTCTTCTTCTCCTTCTTCTTCTTCTTCTTCTTCTTCTCCTCCTCCTCCTCCTTTTTTTTTCTTCTTCTTCTTCTTCTTCTCCTCCTCCTCCTTCTTCTTCTTCTTCTTATTCTTCTCTGCGCCGTGTCCTTTCACGACGTTGGCGATCATAGCTCTTCACAATTTCCTGTTCTTTGTAGTTCTTAATAAATTTTATCGTTTTTCCCTCCTTCCCAAACCCTGTTCCGCCATCCATTCTCTCAAGCTCGCAGGTAAGGTTGTGCGTTGTTCTCCTTCGACCCTGTTACCATCAATCTGTCCTGTCAGTGTTAAATTTTCCAAACCCTCTTTCCTTACTATATGCACCAGAAATTTCAACTGTTCCTTCCTGATGTTAAGCATAAGTGCCCTTTTCCTTACCATTGCCTCTTGAATTTCGTCGTTGTTCACATGTTCAGTCCATTCTCAGAATCCTCCTGTAGAACCATATTTTTGTTGCTTTCAGTCTCTTCTTCATCTGTGAGAAAATTGTCCAGCATTTTCCGCTATATAGGAGGACTGATATTACATAACAGTTTAGTACTCTTTTATTTGTTACTAACGATAATTTTTTTTTCTGTAAAGCACGAAAAAGAGTGATAAAAAGGACTTGAGAAATTCATTTTCCTTTTAAGGGAAAGATTTCATAAATTTCAACCGACATTAACGCGAACAGTTTAATCAAAGAATGTTGAATATTTCCTGCATGGATAATTTCACCACTAACATTTATCTCGCCACTTCTTTCCTCTTTTTCGAGGAAGTATAAGATAACTGGGTACAGCATGTTGAAGCTTCCATACCATTCCCGGAACAATGGCGGTGACAATCAAGAATTTAGCTAGTTTCAATGAATCCGTTTTTTGTTGTGTACGTAACATTCAGGAATTTTCTTGGGTGACTGTTCATGAATACTTTTCGTATAATTTTCTTTTTGAGTTGTTGGAAAATTTCTATACAAATGTGTTTAATTTCTGCGACATTTTGGACGTCTTTTTATGGCTCTTTTGCATGAGTTCTTGTGGAAGCCAGGATTTCTTTACTTAGTGACAATGTCAGCTTGCTTTAATCATTTCCTGCAGTGACTACATAAATATGCATGTCTTTGAGCCCGTGTGCTTGTCTTTTGGGTTGTCTGTCAGTCTGCTTGTGGCTGAGGTTTTTTCTACGTCTTCATTTCATAAATAATTAATGAAGCAGAGTCGTCGGGAAGGCACATCTATACTCGGAAACGATAAATGAGAACACGTGTCTAAAGTAAGTCGATATTCGGGGATCGAGTGTGACCGGTGGAATCACAAAAGAGTCGATTCCAACAATAGAAAAAGCAAAGAAAAAAATGAAGTCGAATACATTTGAAAGGTTAAAAAAGAAAGTAAAAGAAATAGTAAAATAATAATAATAAAAAGAAGAAGAAGAATTAATAGTAATAATAAAACCATAATCATAGTAATAGTAATAAAATAATAATAATAATAAATAATGCTAAAAATATAATAATATAATAATAATAAATAGTAATAATAAAATCATAATCATAATAATAATAGTAATAAAATAATAATAAAAAAATAATAATAGTAAATAATGCTAAAATAATAATAATAATAAAATAATAACAATAAATAATAATAAAATAATAATAAAATAATAATATAATAATAGTAATAATAAAATAATAATAATAATAAATAATAATAATAATAATAATAATAATAATAATAATAATAATAATAAGAAGAAGAAGAAGAAGAAGAAGAAGAAATTTTACACACAAGTACCGCTCACATATTACAAAGAGATCAGTGGATAATGTCATGAAATTATTTCTGACCTTAGGTTTCTAGTTGAGACCCGGAAGGAAATGTGTAGATAACAGAAACCCAAAGAAATAATAATAATAATAATAATATATAATTTTTTTTTGTCAGTTGAAAGTGTCATGATGCCATTTTTAAAGAAATGTGTAAACGCCAGAAATCAAAGAAAATAATAATAATAATAATAATTTATGAATTCGCGTTAAACTCGACATTCTCAATATTTACACCCTACCCCAACGTTGGTGGGGGTGGAAATGACACATGATGATTTTAATGTGAGGTGCAAACCAGTCACCGTGACCACGGTCAAGATGGAGTCGGTATTGAACCCACCCCACCCCCAGCAGTATTTAATTTTCATATTTTTAAAAGCATATTAATAAATATTTAATCTCTTTTATTTATTTTTAAAATAGATATATATTAGCAATGATTCTGTAAAGTATTTTTTAATTTCTTGTGTTTGTATAGAAAGAAATTACATATGCTCTGTCAAAATTCAGTGGTAAGTTAGATGAAAAAAATATCAATGTAGCCTAAGCTTATAAATTTTTAGCAAAATGACAAAAAGAACTTTAGAAAAAAGATGTCTTGCTTAAAACGTTGGTCATGCAAAAATTTTATAATGGTAAGAAAACTTTTTTACAACTTTGTGCAAAGTACGGGTATTCGAATAATAATAATAATAATAATAATAACAATAATAATAATTCGTTCATGCTTTGAATATTGCTAATACATCTGATCTGGTGCTCCTGCAGTCTATTTAGAGATTCTTGATAAAATCCAAAGAAGAATCTGAAATGTTATTGTTCCTGACCTGGCATCTCGGCTTCAGTCACTTACCCATCACCGTAACGTAGTTACCTTGTACCTTTTTCTATAAATAATTTCATAGCAATTATTCTGGTGAGTTTTCCACTATGGTACCAAGACTTTTCGAATTTAAGCGAACTACTAGATTGACGGAAAAGTTACTTCATTTTATGATTGAAATGGCTAGATGTAACCGTAAGTGCCATGGTTCTTCTCTTGTTGTATACTCCCCCTCTTCTAGGGTTCTCTTAGCCGACGCTCTCAGTTAATATTTTGTTGTATATTTTCTCCTGTTTTCTCTCATCTTCTGGCCGCTCATAGCTGGTTGCTTTTAGTATGGAGATAAAAAGACATCAACAAAAGGAACTTGAAAACTTAACTATTATTATATTTATCACGTTAAAGGGTACATCTTCTAACTAGCCAACGTGGTCGATCTCTCACCTCCACTGAGGAGAAAGTTCCGAGACACGAAAATACCACGTTGTTATGGTAATTTACACACGCACGCATGGACTATACCAGCTATAAATAGGAGCAGGTACTGCCTTTTAAGAGAAGGAGGTTTCCAACAATCAGCTCTGACAGACCGAACATTCTTGCAGTAACACTCTCGTTTGTATACGTTTGTTTTGCTGTTTCTGTTAATATATTTGTTTAACTCAGTTCCTATATTTGTGTCTTTATTTCTGGCCCTAACAAGGCCACAACACACGTCTACATTGTATAGCGTGTAAAACACCCTGAAATACCTTTCTATATACAACATTCTCACGCTAGTTTTAGCCAATCAAATCGACTTGCTTTGTTTTTCTGTATCTGACCTCAAAGATCAAAATGAAGTCAGAGGAGAAATACAATTCTCTCTCTAAAAAAAAAAAAATAGTCCGCTTGACTATTATTTAACACTCTCGCACTTCTCACTTGTGGAATTCTATTCCGGCATTTTGCATCCCAGTCAACTTTTATCTTCTAAAATTTAAATTTTAATCGTTATCTTCTGTCTTTTTAATCCATGTTCTTTTATTGTTCTCTCTCTTTAATTGTGTTTTTTTTTTCTTCTCATATTCCCTTACACTCAGTCATCCCTTACGCCTTTGTGGCTTTATTGACTCGCTTGGGATAAAATAACTAAAAAATAAAATAATAATAACGACCAAATGGATTGACGTAACTCTTCCAATATTTTTCAACACTTAGAGAAGAGCGCGATTTAAGAAAAGAAAAAGAAAAGACGCAGTGACGTAATGTTTCCCAATGTCCAATAATATTTCGACAATGTGTCTGTCTTTTTCAATTTATGTTTCAAAATTGTATACACGTATAAAAATATTTAAAAATTTACAAAAACGCTTAGTCTATGTACAAACTTCATTTGTCTTGAGAAAATCGGCTGTAGTGGTAATCAACGCGTCAAAACGAATGAAATTCAGCCAGTGTGAATGGCATGCAACGGAAATATGTGTAATATGGTGGTGATCGTTGTCATCAAGAAATTTTCCGTTAGTTAATTAGTTACTGAGAGGAATTACTCAAATAGGTTAATATAAATCTTATAGAATTCTCTTGTTATTCTGATCATTCCCAGGCGGGGAGTTAGTAGTTTGCATACGTAACTATCCTCATGGGTTTTAAGGGTCGCAAGTTCGGTGGACTCTGAATATTTTCCCAGAATGAGCACCTTAAGATGTTTATCGAAATTACAGTGATTTGTAATTAATAAAATGTTCTGCAAACTCCGTTGATGTCATATTGTTGTATTTGCGGTCATTTTATCTCTTATACGTTGGTCAATCCATTTAAATCAAGTCATGTTTGGTACATGGGGCGGCATATATTAGATTAGAATCAGTACAATTGCCTCCTTCTAGCGAAACAGTAATGTTTGAATTTGTAATAGAATTGACTTGACTCGTGTTTTTGCACAACAAACAAGATTTTCCCTTTCTATAAGTATTTTCTGGTGCCACATCTGCGCAACAGAATGTAAGTCTCTTGCACGACTAAAAAGCTATACTACTCATATTTGAGGATCAAACGATAACGTTACTCGATTTATTTATTTATTTATCAACCTTTTGCATGTTATTTAAAGCCAGAAAATATTTTAGATTGTAGGAATTCTTTGGAGATAATAATGGTTTACTGATATAAATCTTACTAATTAACCCATAGCTGGAGGGAGAATCGGTGGGTTCATACCTTTCCAAAGAGTATTTGCGCGTGAATATAATGAACCCTACTGGAATTGGAACTCGGCTCTCCGATCTCTAAATCCGAGCCGTTATACATTACACCTCCCGCACGCCCAAACTCAAAGCACCTGGTATTCTCAACCGGTCACCCATCTAGAGAACACGTGTTTCAACATGATATGGCCGTAAGCCTAGCATTACTTGAAATCGAATCGCAGCCATCACACACACACACACACATATATATATATATATATATATATATATAGTGTTGACTTCAATGTTCACTTTTATATTTATATTTACATACGCTCTATCTCTGATATTGACCACTCTATCCCTGATATGTCCCGGAAAGGGATATATTTGAACGAAGTAACTAAGTGGCTTTGGCTACTATAACCAAGTAGAATACGGTAGCAGTAATCGACTGGTACACGTCGTAGTCGCAGGTAAGAAGTGTAGATCAATGGCGTAGTCCAGTGGGCGTCGTTATAGACTTAGCTCTCAGACTAAGGCTCTTTGACTCTCCTACATGTCCGTCGGTATTTATGACGGACACCAGCCAATCATATTCCAGTGAGGGGGAACACAAGTGTACGCATATTCCATTATATCAATCCCATAAATATAGCACAACTTAAAACTATATTTCTTCATATATATATGTGTGTGTGTGTGTGTGTGTTTGTGCGTGTGTGTGTGTGAACAAAAATTTTGTAACACAGAATTTATACATGGCTTTGAAAATAACGGACACATTCTTTTAAAGAGATCTTTTTTGTCCAACAAACAAAAATGATCAAAACGTATGAAATTTCGCCAATTCCATTATTGTTGTTCCAATGAATCTTTCTGAAGAAGTGTTGGACGAAAAAAGGTTCCTTTAAAAGAATGCGTTCCATCATTTTCAAAGCCATATATATATATATATATATATATATATATATATATATATATATATATATATATATATATATATATCGAACCTGTAACCTATACGGAAGCGTCATTTAGCTTGACGTACCCTTACCGATTTGGCCACAGAGGAGCGCTCGGTTAGCAAGGTCGAATTTACTGTATTTAAACTTCAATCTTACATGATTCTCTCACGTACATTCATATCTGCTCATGGCGTATCAAATGTAAACAAATGACGTCACACATTATGAAATGGACAAAGTCCGACAATTATTTTAAGACATTTTTATGTTTATACATTCTTTTTATAGATACAAATATTTAAGTAAATGCTCTGTTTATAATAAACAATACCGGTAAATGTTGTTTAATACTGTTTATTTTTAAAATTTGCTGTGTTCGTCGAGTATTTGTTGTAATTTTAAATTATCATCAGATTTATTTAATACAACAAAGATATTTGGTTTATCTGCTTTTTTTTGTTTTTAGAAATTATATGGATATGATTACATAGTTCCTTGGCAGCGATTATCAACTGCTTTGTTAGGAGCTTTGACGAGTTTTTTTTTTTCTTTTGTCATGTCTGTCTTTTATAGCTTCAGCTTTGAGTAGGTCTCGAATTTCTGCTTTTGTTTATTGTTCTTTAAGTTTTTGTAATATTTTGATATATATTTCAATTTCAGTTGTATTATCCAATCTCTTTTATTGTCTGAAATGATGACAGGTTGAGTAATTCATTTTGGTGCTCTGTCAGTTCGTAGTCAGAGATTTTGATTAAATTATCTTTATTATTTGGAAGATAAATAGTTTCTTTGTATAGAGCATTAAGATTTTTTTAATACTCAGACGATGTAGAATTCCAGATTTATTAGCGATTTTCGCAATTCTATAAAGAATTTCTTTAAATTGTTCAGGAATAGTTGTCAGTTTTAGTCTGTTCTGGATCTCTTGTAGTCTTTTACTAAGAGTTTTCAAGTTGTCTTTTGCTATTTCAAGCTGCTTCTTCACAAAGTTACGTTTACATTGCCAAGTGTTGATATGCTGATAAACTGCTGGATCATGTAATATAAAATATATATATATTTCAGCAGCGTCTTCATTCAAGCATGTTTGATTGAATAATCTAGACATATATATATATACATATATATATATATATATATATATATATATATATATATATATATATATATATAGTCGACTCTCCCGTCGAGATTCGACGTATGAGGGTCAAGCAGATCAGTTTCCAGGAAACCGACAGCCCGACACCGGCGCATGAGATTTGATTATAGTGGTGAAGGTTTCGTGCAGGACCATCCACACTTTTTGAAGGGCCGAATACAGAGACCTGGTGCACCGAATGCCACAAGGTTCCCAAACGACCCTCCGCAGGTTTTGAATTCAGAGTTGTCCTTCTCCTAGACCAGTTGCCATCCATGCTATAGAGTCTGTCCTGCTCTTTTACCCATAGCAAATAGCAAGATATATATATTCATATATACATATATACATACATACATATATATATATATATATATATATATATATATATCATAATTCATCGAGTCTAGAATAAACCTCAACAGTATGCAGAATGCACTCTATGGCCGTTTCGTCCTACATTTGGGGCTGATCAGCAGTGTGCATCCACTAGCGAGAATTGAAACCCGGACCGTTACGATATAAGACAAACGGCATACCAACTGTACCAACGGGCCTCGGGGACGAAGAGGTAGCGAATTAGACTCTATATAGCGCCGCTCGATCACATATTCCGTGGTGGAATGCATCCTAGTTTCCCTTACCCATAGGACTGTACCCCCAAGAACCACGACTACTATCCCTAAGCCACTCCATCCAGAGCATTAGGAGCCGGTTCAAGCAAGGATATACAAGTGATAGAAATTATTAGGAGGATTTGAGATCATCATAATTAAGTAATTCATCGAGTCTAGAAGAAACCTCAACAGAATGTAGAAAGCACTGGATGGCCGTTTCTTTATATATATATATATATATATATATATATATATATATATATATATATATATATATATAAAAAGCCCATGTAGAGCTCTCAATGTCCAGGACAGAGTAAGAATATAATAAAAAAGGTTGAACACTAATATTCCATGGTTATAATTTATTACATTGGAATCGTAATCACGGTCCAATTCATCAGACCTACAAATTCAAAAAAGAATTGAGGTTTGATGAATTGGATCGTGATTATGATTCCAATGTAATAAATTATAACCATGGAATATTAGTGCTTGAGCCCTTTATTATATATATATATATATATATATATATATATATATATATATATATATATATATATATATATTTTTTTAAAAATACATTTTTTTTTTTTTTACCTTTTAGCTTGAAGCTGGACCGATCTGAAAACTTTACACATTTCACTCTTTTTTGTATATCTCCGTCGTGTAATTTGTTATGGCGAAGCATCTAAATTCAATTATTTAGTTAATTTTTTTTTTTTTTTAATGGCGTCTTTTTCTTTTCTTGTCTTGTAGAAGATTACGGTGATCTGATGAAGCAGCCGGAAATTGGGACAAGTTGACCAGAAGCAAACGACAAACACACAGAATACAATTAAGACAAAGCATCGGAGACAGAGCCGGCTTAGCAGAAATGGTGGTTGCAGTAGACTTGGAGCCGAGTTGACAACGGGTATTCTTAGGTTAATAATACCAGACAGAGATGTTATTGCTTGAGAATACACGTAATTGACTGGTCTCTCCAAACGTCAATAACAGATGGACGCAAAGAGACGTTTTATCTTAAGTATAAGTATTTGAAGCATAAATGTAAGCATTGATTTAACATGTATGCCGAAAACTTCACTCATTCAGTTATTAAATATATATCAACGATGGCCTAATTTACGTACGGTTTTTGACATTTAATATGTGGCTCGTGGAAATATCTATATATTACTAAAGTTCTGATCTTGTATGTATGTATATGTGTTCTCGAGATACAGCTTAAAATTTGTAAAATTACATTAACATTAGACAAGGATTTGTTGAGCTAGGGTTATTTCTGTTTTTACAGTGTTTTTAATGAGAAATTCAGGATTTAATTTCGAGACACATTCTTATATCAATCCGCGTATATAAACAAACATTTGCATATTATATTCCAACTACTCTGTCTGTGAAAAACAATAACCGTTAATAATACATAATAACAACATTTAAAATAGGCATAACAGAACATATATTTATACAATTCACCACACGACATTAGAACTCGTTATAAACAATTACTTGAAAGGTAAAGAGGCTTTAGGTGTAATTTGACTTGACAAACAAATAAAGAGATGCACGCTGGTTTACTGCCGTTAAGTATTTTGAAATGCGACGATGAAAGACGTATGTATAATAGAAAATATATTTATTATTTTGAAAAAGTACACCTGTTTTTAGCTATTTTCCCAAAACTTTCACGCAAACTATGAAGTTCAGTGGAACAATAAACCTTCTTTTACTTTTTAGTATTAATTACTGTTTATTCAAAGTATATTTTATGGAAGAAATTCCTCTTTTAATATAAATATATCAAACATATAACTATTGATATAGTAAAATAATTTATTTTCATACTTTAAATCAGCATATATTTGCATTAAGGCGTTTTTTGGTGCTTTTCAAAATTTTTACTTATAATTAACAAATTAATAAAAAAATATAATTATTATTATGGAAAAGACTATACCTGTTTTAAGCTAGTACTCAAGGTTTTCATGCAATGTTATCACTATGAAGCCCAATGGTACAATAAACCTTATTTCACCGTCTTTAAATACAAATTAAAATGTCTGTCTATATTTCTGAGATGAGGTATTGTAACTATTTGCACTATTTACATTGTTCGGACTGTTGTCCTAGTATTTGTTGTCATATTCACGACGTTTCTGGCGTTGTACGCTCCGGACTTCTTCATAATCTCTCTATATTTCTGAGATGAGGTATTGTAACTATTTACACTATTTACATTGTTCGGAGTTTTGTCCTCATCTTTGTTGCCATATTCAAGACGTTTCGGCCGTTGTACGCTCCCGGCCAGTGACTTGTGAGCTCAATACCTGGCCATAGCTCAAGAAAATATCTATATAATACGAAAACTCTAATCTTGTATGTATGTATGTGTGTGTGTGTGTTTGTGTGAGTTCCCGAGACACAGCTTATACGATACATAACACCCCAACCAATTTAGGAGCATATTGTACTTTGAACCCCTGACGAATAGAGGTGGACAAAAACTTGGATGAGTTACTAAATGGAAATATCTGAAAGTGAAACTGAGATATCCGGAAGAGGTTTGGCATGTGGAACTAGAACAATCCACCCTGGTGGACGAAATAAAGGTTTCGGTTCGAAATTCCAATTACCTGAAGAAGGCTGGAGCGTACAACGGCCGAAACGTCGTGAATATGACGACAAAGATGCCAACAGTCCGAACAATGTGAATAGTGTAAATTAAAATGTGTAATTAGTAATAAAACTGATCATATTGTTACCTCATAATTTTGTATCATGAACTGCTTTTCAAAGAAAACCAATGGATTATTTGTGGTATAGTCTTTACAAAAAGCATTTTCTAATCACAGCAAATAATCACAAGATTAATAAAAAAAAATTCAAGCTTTATACATATATAGATTTTTTATTTTTCTTTGTAGCAATCTATTTTTCTGTTATTGAAATGCAAATAATTATTGTCTTCGATCATAAATTCCCATCTCAAATACGCATAGTTAAAACGATCTTCAATCAATATTTAAAAAAAAATACTGTACAAATGTGGTTACTAAAACTAATACAAAAGAAACAATAGACAAATAAATATACAAATATTTGTTGATATCTGCTTGTTTCTCCGTTAGTGAGTAAATTAGTACATAACGCTACTGAACAATTACCATTTACAAGAAATATTTGATTGACACATAAAACGACGCATTTTGTTTTTGATTGGTTGTCGATCCGGTCGTCTAACAAAGTAACCTCTTTAGTATATTAAATAATCTTCACGTTTTCATCTTTCCAAATAATTTTCCTTCCAATATATTGTTACTCATTAAGCCCAATGAAAATGATTACAACGAAACAATGTCGAGTAATCATACTGTATGAATACAAACTGGGAAAAAGAATCATTTTTTACATCGAATTATTTCAAGCGATGAGAAATGGATACTCTTTAACAACAGTAAGAGAGTAGGCCAGTAGTTAGATGAAAGTGAATCACCAAAACAATATCCAAAACCTCCACTGCACCCTAAAACGTTAATGGTTACTGTATGGTGGCCTATCAAAGGGGTTATTCATTATTCATTCTTGCCTCAAGGGAAAACAAGCAACCTCGTATTGTGGAGAAATCGAGTGTATACACGAAAAATTGGAAAAGTAACATCCTAGACTTGTGAATAGGGATGGCCCAATTTTGCTGTACGACAACGCACGGTGGCACGCCTCTCGATCAACTGTCTAAAAGCTGTATAGAAATTATGAAAATTCGCCTCATCCTCCATATTCACCTGATATTTCTCCTACAGATCATCACTTATTTAAGCATTTTGAGCTTTTCCTGCGCAATAAAACATTCTCTAATAAGGAAGAATTAATTTGAACTGTTTATTACATCAAAGAATGAGAATTTTTTTAAAGATTGGATCAATAATTTAGAGGCATACGTGCAGCGGAAGAGGATAGCAGGTGAGGCAGAAGAGGATAGCAGGTGAGGCGGAATGATAAAAGAAAATCAAAGATTTAGAAACAGATTAAAAAAAATACCAAAAATAAATATGATTTCAAAATTTAAAATATTATTATAGATTATTTCTAACTACATGCATGAGTCCCAGTATAAATAGTAATAAATAATTATTGACTGATTTTATCAATGTGATATTTTTTGTATTGTATCAAGTATTAAGAATATAGTAACTAGGGTCAACAAATGGGAGGAGAGAGTTATCAATGATAATGTCCTGATTTTGAATCCGGGGTTATCTCCCGAAAATAAACATAAAAGCTACCACTTAAAAAATAAATTTTCTAGTTTTTCACCAGTTTGTCGTGCATATTTGCCCGACCATTAACGATGATCTATATATAAAATTCTATGACTTCCCTCCGTCCGTCACACCCTCTAAAATAGCTATTCCTCGACCGATCGAAACCAAATTTTGGGAAGAAATGCAAACGGTTGGTTTTACGAATTTGCGTAACTTATAGTACAATAAATTTTCATTCATTTTTTTGGGGGGGGGAATTAAAAGTGTTATTATTTAACATACAAAATACTTCCACTGTTTTAAAAACAATTTAATGATTAAAATAACAAATATTTATTTAATAAAAAATGCAATAATGTTTTTTGCATATCTTTTCTTTAAGTTTATATATACAAGAATCCAGTTTCCAAATTGCCCTGCGTTTGCAAGAACGATAAACAAATCACTAAGCCAAACGTTTCAAAAAATTTGGAATTTGGCTCCAGAAATATTTATGCATGGCCAGTTGTATGTTGCATGCTCAAGAGTAAGAAATTCTGAGAATTTATTCTTAGCTGTTAAAAAGGAAAAAAAGAAATTTTCTTAAAAATTGTTGCTTACCATGAAGTCCTATAAAATTAAAATGTTTTTGTCGAAGTATGTTTCTAAACAAATCAATTTATTGAAATTTTATCAATTGGTTTACGAAACTGAACGAAAAGTAGAGTTTGTAAATCTCGACTAAAAATGTTCGCGATAACTTCAATAATACTAAATACTGAAAGGATTTCAACATGGGTCAGCGGGTTGCAAAGAAAAAAATAGTTTCTTAAAATGCTTAAACCTGATTTTTAAACTAAGTTTTACTGTGAAATTGTGCTCTTAATTTAGGTCCTGTATATCTCTCCTATTTATTATATAATGTTCTATTTTCTATCATGCCGCTGAAAGTGGCGACAGGTCTCGTGTCTGCGCCGTCTAGAACCTCCACTAAGATCTATGTATTGGGAAGAGGTATCTTTTTTCACAGAGTTATTAGATTATTAGATATGTCACAACTAGTTCTGTTCTTTGAGATTAATCAACACGGATCCGGGCGACAAAGATACAGACTATTTTAATGTCATCTTATATATTTATTTTAATCGCAAAGTTCATTGGGAACTTGCTCTTTCTGCCCCACTCTTTTAGTTGACCTTATTGTCTTTATCCACCCATAAAGGGTGGAATGTTATCCTTTCATTCGATACACGGACAATTGTGCAAGAATAAATACAAAAAAACTGTATAGATCGATCAACATATTACCGCAGACATCTGTGAATAACCGTTTTTTCATCTCATTACAATTGGAAAGTGTTGTCTGTGAGACAAATCTCCAAGAACGAGGCATATGCATCATATCATAATCCCTGGTCATGAATGGTCAAATATTTAACGTTTACATTATTCATATTTTTATTTATTTATTTATTATTATTATTATTATTATTATTATTATTTACTTGCTGTTTCTGCAAAGCAAATTTAATAAGGAAAAAGTTAACAAAGTAAGAATAGTGTTAACGCACAAAAGGGGATACAGACAAGTGATCGCAGCATTTTGACTTGAAGACAAGAAAGAACAATAGTGATGTTATTGGTATGTTTTATTAAAGCAAATACGTTAAAATTGCCATTTACACAAACGTTAACATATACTAGGTCTGTCCGAAATGTATTCAACTATTCCGACTATATCAAGAGCCAGTTTCAATGTCCTGACGTAGCTTAGCAACCAATAACAGGAGTTATTACTGTATATGCACATATACTCTTTCATGAGGTTACTCGGTCAGTAGCGAAACTATGTGAACATCACATCCACAATAACTGAGTAACTCGGTAAAGTCTTGTGAAGAATTTGAGAAAAATATTACTTACTTGTGCCAGCGATCCCCCCCACCCACCGCCTAGAATCCAGATTTGGCTTCTTGCAACCTTTGGCTTTTACCAAAGCTAAAAAGACCGTGGAAACGTCTTGAACAAGATTAAAGGAATCGCAATAAGGCTGCTGATGGTGATCACAAAAGAGGATTTTGCACCCTGCTTTGTGAAGTAGAAGATAACACTGAAATAATTGTTCGAGAGCTCAGAGAAATAACTTTGAAGTGAACTAAGGCTCCATTTCCCTAGGCAGGCAATTTTCTTTTTTTTTTCTTTTAGAAAATATTAAATCATTTCCGAACAGACCTTGTATAAAAAAAACCTGTAAATATTAAAAGCGTATTTTAGAAATATATCAATTCAAATATTTCACGCATGAACAGATACAATGAATATCAGATGAGTATTTATAAAGTACAATTTAGTTTTTGATACACAGCCCCAAACATGTAGTGGATCAAACTCAGTAGTAATGATCTGCAAAATGAGCTTGTTAACCATTGCACTGAACTACCAACTAATATAATATTAACAACTATTTCCTAAGAGCTAATTTTGGCAAAAGGCCAACGAATATTAAATTAATAATTCAAAAAGCATATCATTTATATATGCCTATATTCTACTAAAAGAAAACGTATACAAAAAATTAACTTCAGATGTGTATCTAAAAAGGGCACATTTTATCCATCCTGAAGAATTTGTCATAGCCCACACTTAGTTTGAATTTTTTTTACTTAAAATTTATTGCAGAAAGTGTCTGTATGTTGAGCATTGAAACTAAGGAAGGAAGGGATTGTTAGTGGTCAGGATCTGGATGCATGCACTCTAATGATAACATATACACAATGACAAGAGCATATTCTGGCGATAGGCGAGATTTAGTAATATTCACAGCTGTATTTTAGTGCCAGTTCCATTTAAAAATTGGATGGCTGTCTACTTACTTTACTTTACTTCTCTTGTACCATTCCTTGGAGACGTATTTTTATATTATGCGGCAGGGATATCCAAACTTTTTTTTTTAAGACGGACAGATTTGATGAGGTGAATAAGCGTGAGGGCCAACTATTCTGCATGGCATTTTTTGAACCATTAAAATTAAATGCAAATGAACGATCTTATGAACCTTTATTGCAACGGACATATTTTCATTTCTTCATGTGGACGACAAATAAATTTAAAGATGTCTTACCAAAATCACTCAGCCTGTTATAACTGAAGCCCATTATAAGATGAAGTAAAATATGTCTGAGAAAAAAGAACTTCCTGGAAGCTATAATATAACTCAGGTTAATCTTAAGCATTTCATATTATTGGTAATTAATGTTGTCTGTCAACTTTTGAGTTAAAAAGATATGAAAAGGAACATAACACCAACATTCATCTTATTAAGAAGTAGAAAGCATATTTATAACGGATTTTGTCCCAGACAAAACAAATTTAATTCACTAAGATTTTCGAATTTATTCATCTCAGATGACCAAAACAAATAACTTGCCTTCACTAATGTGAAGGGTGATACTGAGATTTGGACTGCAGTATGTAGACCAGACCTGGTTCAAAGGCAGTGATTTTAGAAATCTGCTGGAAAAGGCCAAAATCAGGGTCACACCGCCAGAGGGCGGCCACGGAGTGCTGCTGCCATCTTTTGATAAAACATAAAATTGCATTTCTTACGTGTGTACTTTACACACTCTGATTGACAATACAGGCGGTCCGTAAGTGATACATTATATGACAGAGGATGGGAACCATATGAAATTTGGCCGTGTGCCGTAATTGGCCCCCAGGCCGGACTTAGGATATAACTGTTGTAGAATAATTAGTCATGGTTAAATGTAATTGGTAGAAATACTCAACAGAATTGACAAAGTTTCCAATAAACAATAACAAAAGAAAGCGAAGGTAAAAAATAAAGCAAACAATATATGCAAGATAAAAATAGGCAAAGCAAAATTAATAAGGCAAAAAGTTAACAAAGTAAGAATAGTGTTAACGCACAAAAGGGGATACAGACAAGTGATCGCGGCATTTTGACTTGAAGACAAGAAAGAACAAAAATATGGTGGCTAAGACTGAGAAGTGTTCTATCTTATTGACTAGGAAAAAATCCCAACATGCATCTTTACGATTTGTCTAAAAATTTGGGGAGAGGGATGTTTTTGTGGTTTTTCCTGTCAGGATTAGAACTAACGTATATTAACACATTAAATATTTGTAGTGTAGTAGCATGATTAAACAATGAATTTTGTAATTGTTATTCTAAATTTTGTTTTAGCTGGTTGTGAATTTTTTTCTATATGCTATACATTGAAAATCAAAAAGGAAGCTGTATTAGTGGTCAAAAATTAAAACTAGAAATACTATCAAAATAGTTGTTATACGAAAGAGTGCTGAAAACTCGTCGGCCTAACCCACTTCTCAAAATCAGACCAAATGGTCTGGCCGAGAGATTTTCAGTGCTTTCTAGTATATACATTATGTAAATAAATTGGTAATGATTTTACATAGAAATGTATTGTCAGAGGCCAGAAAATAAGGCAAGTATTACTGATAGACTAGGGCTATTATGTGAATAATGTAATGACATTCATACGATTTGTTTGATTAAATGTTTCAGCTTTTGTAGTTATTTTGAAGAAATAAAATATTCAAGCATTTTTATTTGGTGTCGATTTTATTTTTTTCTTCCATATACAGAAAACTCAAGACATGTGAAGGATCACACGTGCGTGTATATCCTTGAAATTAAGGTGCTTTATTTGTTCCATGTGAAATAAAATTTCCTCATTCTATCAAACATTTATTATTATTGGTGACGATATTCAGTCACCCCCCCACGAGGGTGTCATGTGGCACAAGGCCTTTTTAACGTGGGCATTCCGAGCCCGTGGGCATTCCGAGCCCGTGGGCTCGGCCAAAAATATGCCCATTGAACCCGTATAAACGGATTCAGGGCCGGTTTTACCTCCCCGAAGTAGACTCCGCCCTCCGGCGTAGCCTCCTTCGGGTTCCTCCCGTCCGTAGGAAGAGAGTACAACCGAACAGTCAGTTCAGACTTGAACGACTGACTCTTGAACGACTATAATTATTGGTGACGCTGCATGATCTTCTCTTCTTAACTGTGAGATACTCCTTTACATTTGAAGCATCATTCAACGCCAATAAAGAAACACGTGTTACCATAAAATGGAATATCTCATTAGTAAGTAGAGGATATCAGGCGGCTAATGCTTTCTTGTTAGCTTTTATTTATTTACTTTTAATGACAGTAAATATGTAAGAAAATTTAGAAGTCTTCTATTTGATGTATTTACCATTGTGTTCGATTCTCATCTATCTTTATTTACACGTTTAACGATTTAGTTCCGAACTGAGACCCGGTAAAAAATTTAAAAAAAAATAATAATTTATAAAATGGAATTCATACTTAACAACAAAGTTCATTCTATCTTCATAAAATCTCAAGATTACTTAAATAAAGCTGTCATTTTTTAATCAACTATTAACTATAAGAATCTGTAACATGATTCCCTCGGAGATATAAAAAAATAAATTGAAGCGACAAAGATCTGGCAATACGATGTGAGTAATGAGAACGATTTGATAAATATGGGAACTAAAAGGAGAAAAGAGATAGGTGAAACTTCTGAAACACATAATGAGGAAGGATGGCTTGGAGAATTTAACACCCACAGGGCATAATAGAGAAGGACGGCTTGAAGAATTTAGCACCCACGGGGTATAACAAAGAAGGGCGGCTTAGGAGATTTAGCACCCATGTGACATAATGAAGGCAAAAGGATCAGGGAGTAACAACAAGTAAAATCACGATTTCTTGAAAATTGATGGCAAATCCAGAACTGAGAAAATGATGAAGAGAAAAATATTTGTTTAGAGCTGCAAAGAATGGAAGCTGCAGCGACTCATGGTCATCCATGTCCAGAAGGGACACGGTAAATAAAAGAATATGTAAATAATAATAATAATAATAATAATAAAAGGAAACTGCAAGAAACTAATATGAACATCACCCAGACTCAGCTACAGAGGTTGGAACTATAACAATTTTTATGGGATACACAAGGACAGAACAATGGAAGCTAATCGCCCAGACATCGTGAGACCACAAGAATCCAATGTCCTTTCTTATTGGCATGGAAGTTCCTGCAGAGTGCAATGTATCTTTGAAGATAGTCAAAAAAAACTATCAAAATACAAGGATCTTGAAATGCAAATCTAAAAAAAAATGCAGTACATGAGGACATCAATAATTCCAGTTTGGAGTCCTCGGATTGATTGGAAAAGGTTCCAATAGACTCAATGAAGGGATTCCTGGTAGCCAATACCTTAAAGAAATATAGAAAATTGTACTTACAAGTACAACTCGCACATTACGAAGTGCTTTATCTATATAAAATATGTTTGACCTTAAGTTTCTTTTTTTTTTTTTACAAAAATGATCAGTGGACAATGTCATGAAACCATTTCTGACCTTAGATTTCTGGTTGGAACCCGAGAAGAAATGTGTATACAACAGAAATCAAACGAAATACTAGTACTACTACTACTATTACCACTACTAATAATAATGAAATAAATAAATGATAATGAGATAATCAATTAATCAACAATTGAACTATCCTTTAAATTGGAACTATAGTCGCCGTTATCTCGTTAAGTAGAAATTAGGAATCATTTAGCAGAATTTTTGTGAAGAGTGAATTAAATTATATAAGAAATAATCATAATAATAGCAGCGGCCATAAAGAAAAACAAGTGAAAAAGGTAAATGAATAGATACATTGTTAAAAATATTCCCCGGTTCCGTGTGTGTTTGTGCTCGGCAGTGAGAGTAGAATGAACAATACTCAAGATTTGAAATAACAGTTCAACAGCTTTTATTTCTGGTTGAAAGAGAATGGGAAATAGCAGTATTTTGCGGGAAAATGTGGGGCTTTCCAGTTAACAACGTTCTTGGGTAGTTGTTTTGTAAAGAGAGATTAAAGAGAAAGCTGACTGCGGAACTGCTAGGACGGTCTTCGTCTTCTGCAGCAAAGGTTGCGTTTATTTTTGTTTTGTTTTTTAGGTGTCGCGGATGGAGATTTCTCCGCCGATTCTCACGGGAGGAACGAGAGTCAAGCTGCCAGGACATGCCTTGTCTTGTGCAGTAGGGGTTGTGTGTAACCCTTCAAACTGGGATTGAAGGTTGCGATCGCTGTAAAGGAAAAGCGGAAAACAGCGGGCCTTGAATGTAGAGGCCGCTGAAATAGAAAAGAGAACTGACCGTGAGGTAGAGGCCGGTGAAAAGGAAAATAGAAAAGAGACCGAATAGGACTGGGTCAAGACTTTTATGGCCTTTGGGACTTCCGATTGTACCCTGCTGATTATTTCCGTTGATGCTGCTGTTAAATCGAGCAAACTAATGAAACCCTCACATGGCACAATAGCCAACAAGTTAGATATTTTCTATAATGTTAAGATAGAAAAATCTTTACAGTTTCCCAGGAGCTTCGTTTTTATAATTCGAATTTTTATAATAATAATAATAATAATGCAGATTCTGTGATAAATATCCAGAAACGATTGATCATCTTGTATCAGGTTGTACGGTGTTGGCACCCACTGGATATAAAACCCGACATGACAGAGTGGGCCAATATCTGCACTGGAAAATCTGCAACTTCTACGGGAAGAAAACTGAAAGAAACTGGTATGAACACCACCCAGACCCGGTTACGGAGATAGGACCTGTTACAATTCTATGGGATTACACAATACACACTGACCGAACAATCAAGGCCAACCGGCCAGATATTGTTATTAAAGACCACAAACAAAAACGGTGCCTCCTTATTGATATGGCAGTCTCTGCTGACTGCAATGTATCTTTGAAGATATTCAAAAAGTTGTCCAAGTACAAGGACCTTGAAATAGAAATCTCGAAAATGTGGCATATGGGAACATCAACAATCCCTGTTGTAGTTGGAGCCCTAGGACTGGTTGGAAAAGATTCCAGTAGATTAATTGAAGGGATTCCTGGAAGTCCATGCCTCAAGGAGATACAAAAAATTGCTCTGACAAGTACAGCCCACACTTTACGAAGGGCTTTATCTATGTAATTTTTTTTTTCAGTGGAAAGTGTCATGACGCCATTTCTAACCTTAGGTCCCTGGGCGGGACCCGGAAAGAAATGTGTAAACGCCAAAAATCAAAGAAAATAAAAATAATAATAATAATAAAGGAAATGGAAAACTCGAACAAACGCCGAAACCGTGTACTTTAAATGCTCACGGCCCTCGGATGAATGGGCCGTGAACTGACCTTGAGGAAAGTGGTGATCCTCCTGAATGCTTACCCAATAAGCCAGATAACTTCGGTCGGACTTCTCCTCCTCCGCATTAAAAATTAGGACTTGGACGATAAATATTTGAATATTCATTTTTGTAAAAGTTTTAACTTATATTCAAAATTATCCACGTATATACATAGTATACGAGAATAATTTTGCATGATGAATGTTTTTAGTATAGAAATGGTTAAAAATTAAGGTAATCGTTATTGACAAAAAAGTCTATTATATGTATTATGGTAATGATTTTTACTATAGAAATGCACAATAAACAACTTACTATTGAAATGCAATTCAAAATCAATGAAAATTTATTGGCACAAGACATAAGACAAGCGTTACTGACATACTAATGGTATCATATATATAATTTAAATACGTTGCCAATGATTTTAAAAGAATTGTCCGTGGTCTGGATTTTTTAAAAAAGCGCTACTGATAGAAAATTACTAATAATGCATTGCGACTAATTTTACAATAGAAATACATTGGAAATCAGGAAGAAGGGATTTTCATTAATCAGAAACTAACTAAAACCTTAATGGAAGAATAAGATTATTATATGCAGAAATAATAAAAAAAAGACGATTAGCAGCAAATTAAATATTTGCAAGGCATTTAGTTGGTTTCATGGATTCTATTCATTAAAATAATAATAAAATAAACGAAAGAAACATCGATAAGAAAACTGAGAATTAATACGAATTTATTGCATTGACGAAACATACCAGACACATGAAAGTACGATAGAGCTTCAAGATTAATAGGCGAGTACAACATATTCAGGGATAAAGACGTTAATTAAGTCCTGTAATTGTATTGTCTACTAGCCCTGAGATTCTAGGGAAACCAACTTCCTTTTTTAAACTTCTCACCAGGCCGTTGACTAACCACTTCTCTGATTCTCTCAGACTAAAAACCTATCCTTCGTTATTCAACAGAAGTAATTAACTGTCTAAGTCAGTCATCTGACTAGCTAAGCCCGGTAAATGTTGATTAGGTTTAATTTTAATCGAATAAATTTATATCGTGACTGTCTGTTAAGCCAATGTTAACACCGAAGGAATATCTACTATGATGTAAAAAGAAAAATGGATACGGTTGAATGATGTAAAAAGAAAAATGGATACGGTTGAATGATGTAAAAAGAAAAATGGATACGGTTGAATGATGTAAAAAGAAAAATGGATACGGTTGAATGATGTAAAAAGAAAAATGGATACGGTTGAATGAATGTGGTTAAATTCGATTAAACCGTATTTCCTTTAAAGCAACTAACATTCGGGTGCGTCTCGTAGTTGAGGTAGTGGCGTATTCCCCTCTGGCGCCAGTAGTTGGTGTTTGATCCCAGGTAAAAAATCTAATATTATGAAAGCTTTTCTTTGAACAAAAAAAGGAACATCTTCAGTTTGGAAACTGACGCAACACAATCTTCTTGATACCATTTGGCCTGTCAGTTTCAGGCAAAATAATATTGTAAAAATTATGAAATACTCCGGAACTCTTGTAAATTGTAAAAAATAGGATTCTTTAGAATTTGGCATTAATGCGTATCACTCAGTTCACAAGGAATTATTTTTACAAAATCTATACTAATAAGAACTTCATTATTTACATTATTCGGACTATTTTCCTCATCTTTGTTGCTATATTTACCACAACGTTTCGGTCATTGTACGCACCGGCCTTCTTCAGGTGGTTGGAATGTCAGACTGAACCCTTTATTTCACTCGCTGGGGTAGACTGTTCTAGTTGAATAATGTAAATAGTGTACATAATAGCTCATCTCAGAAATATAAACAGATGCTGTAAAAACATCATGCTTCTTTTTTTAAATCGGTATCACCCTATATAAGGCAGTAAAGCCACTAAGACACAAGGGGTTACAGAGTGCGAAAGAATTAGGAACAGAAATATTAATAATGAGCGAGAATAGAAAAGAGTAATCAGGAGGGCAGTAGATAACAAATGACATTGCATTTAAATATTTGAAGATTAAAGCTGGCTGGAAAACATGGATCTTGAAAAGGTGTTTCACAAGCGAGAAAAGAAACTGTTAGCATAGAATTTATGAGTTACATCTAGCCAGCTCATCCGTAAATTGATGAGATCTCGACTCTAGTACTTTTTACAGTAACTTTCACTCTGTACAAGACCCGGTGGCCGCTCGAGGTAGAGGGTTACGTTAAGAGGTAGTTTATATGGATAGGAGGGGCGAGGTGGTGTAATGGTTAGCAACCTTGTCTTGTTAGAACAATTGCGACTGAGTAGTGAGTTCAATCCTCACTGGGTGTTCCATACTTTCGGCCTTGTACCACATCTGAGCTACGCTTGGAAAATCACGTTGGGCCCCTTGGCGTGGTGTAATGGTTAGCAAGCTTGTCTTGCTAGATCAGTTACTACTGAAAAGTGAGTTCGATCCTCACTGGGTGCCCCGTACTTTCGGCCTTGTGCCGCATCTAAGTCGGGCTTAGAAAATCACTATATGGATAGGCGGGGAAGAAGATAATAGTCAACCCTAGACTTGAACAGGTTAAGTAGGGATTGGGGAAACATCCGATTGGGAGTCGGTTCCACATGGAAGTGGTTCGCGGGAAGAAGCTGTTCGAGTGGAACTTACTTCTCACCGATGGGATACGGAGGGAATGTGGGTGATTTGATACTATGGAAGTGGCATGGCGTGTTCTTGCGGCGGAACAAGGGAATGACATTGCATTTAAATATTTGAATATAGTTCGTCCGAGCACTTTCTGTGGAAGCAGCGGCATGAGCAGTGAGAAGCTTGCCACATCCTGCTTGTGGAAGAGATGCTGAAGGATGAAGAATAGTCCGTCACCCACAAAGGCTTGGCTTTTGAACTCTATCAAAACTGGAGAGTGTTGTCTGGGAAGCTCCTGCCCAAATATTATTATTGGATACAGTTAGTAAAACATTAGTTTTAACAAAATCATGTTTATTTTAAATACAGCTGTACTTTTTTACTACAGTAAATGGATATATAGTTTGGTCAACGGTATAGCCAGGGTCAGCAGTATATACGTTCATTTTATATCTCGTGTATGATGCGAGCCCCTTAAAATTAGCTTCAAAATCAGGTCTTTAATAGTCGCATGATACGCGAGTATATACGGTAATTTTTTAAGGCAGTTCACCACAAGCAAGGCAGGGGTGCCACTAGTACTCAAGGGGTTACAGAGGATTGAGAATAAGATTAAATAAGCGTGTTTGAGGAAAGGATACAGAGAAGAACATGGAACAAGCTCAGGGTGTTAGATTCGATTAACATTACACTTGAATATTTGAAGATTATAGCCATCGGGGAAGCAACTAAGGGGAAGGGAGTTTCACAGACGGGAAGTGCGGGAGAAGAAGCTGTTTGAGAAGAAGAGACGGTTATATTTAACCGTTTTGACAATGAAAGGGTGGGACCGAGATGCCAATCTGCTAGGTCGCTTCATGTAGTCCGGGAACCAGCGAAAGTAGCTCGTCGGAACAGTTGCCGTGAAAATATCTGTAGAAGAGACAGAGGGAGGCCACAGCACGTTTGTGGGATAGCGATTGTAGACAAGGTGCCAGATCAGGACCTATCATTCGTCTCTGGATTTTGTCAAGGATTTCGATACTTACAGCGGGAATTATGGAAAATAACGCATGGAAAGCGATAACCATTTAGGGCCTCGATGGGTTCTTTTCAATAAATTCTCCATATCTCTTGCCAACGAATTCGTCTAGCTCTGTTAAACCGCCCCTCATGATCTGTTAGTTTTCTTTCTTGTGCCATCTGGATTTTGTAGGGACACTGATGTAAATTTCTCCTCATTCTTCGATGAAATGATGTTCGAGACACATTCAACTGTAAAAAAAACTTCTTCGAAGGGACATTCTTTGTTGTTCTGTGCAGTTCAATACGCGCTGAATATTTTCTTCTACGCGACCTGAACTGGATGTTCTAGACCTTTGGCAAGTCATGTACAGAGCATGTTTGTCGAAAACGTCTTAGACGGCGAATCATTGATTCAGTCAGCGGATTTCTCACGTTGCTATACCTTCTGCATCAACACAATTAAATCCTGATTTTTAAAATGATGTTGCATAATTTTCGTTCGTTGTGAACTCTAAATTTGAAAAAATGAGAGAAAATATAAATTCCCTGAATACTTATTAAATATCAAAACCCCGTTTTGCCTTTTTGATACATCCTATATATATATATATATATATATATATATATATATATATATATATAAGATGTATCAAAAGGCAAAACGGGGTTTTGATATTCAATAAGTATTCAGGGAATTATATATATATATATATATATATATATATATATATATATAATGAAATGGCCAAAGTCCGACAATTATTTTAAGACATTTTTTTTATGTTTATACGCTCTTTTTTATATATACAAATATTTAAGTAAAATGATCTGTTTATAATTAACAGTATTAACGACATTTACTGGCCTGAATGTCCGGGAAATTTTCATAGAAAAATGTCTTTATATATATATATATATATATATATATATATATATATATATATATATATATATATGTGTGTGTGTGTGTGTGTGTGTGTGTGTGTGTGTGTGTCAAAGATTTTTTGCAAACTTCTGAATTTCGAAGAATCGTGTAAAAGTAAAGTTTTGCAAGCCATTTTCAAAACTAATTTGGTCCAGAAGGATTTTCTCTTCCTGAAGAATTTTATCATATGTTCAGTGATAACAAAATTAATTTATTATTACATAAGGTTTCCTTAAAATTTTAACTCTTTTGCCTAATCAAACGTAGTGATTAATGTTAATCACAGGGCTATCGGATTTTAAATTTTTAGGTAGCCCTCTATAAAAAATGGTAGGTACCACTTTATAAAAAATGGTAAGTAACCCTCTATAAAAAATGGTAGCTATCCCTCTATAAAAATGGCAGCTATGCCACTATTAAATTGTAGTTATCCAACTATAAAAAATGTTATGTACTCCTTTATAAAAAATAGCAGGTACCTCTCTATAAAAATGGTAGGTACCCATCTATAAAAATGGTAGGTACCTATTTATAAAAAATGGTAGGTATCGCTCTATAAAAATGGTAGGTATCCCTCTATAAAAATGGTAGTTATCCCTCTATAAAAAATGTTATGCACTCCTTTATAAAAATAGCAGGTACCTCTCTATAAAAATGGCAGGTACCCGTCTATAAAAATCGTAGGTACCCCTCTATAAAAATGTTAGGTGCCCCTCTATAAAAAAATGGTAGGTATCACTCTATAAAAAATGGTAGGTACCCCTCTATAAAAAATGGTAGGTATCCCTCTATAAAAAATGGTAGGTACCCCTTTATAAAAAATGATAGGTATCCCTCTATAAATAAATGGTAGGTTCCCCTATATAAAAAATGGTAAGTACCCTTCTATAAAAAAATGGTACTTAGCCCTCTATAAAAATGTTAGATACCTCTCTATAAAAAATGTTAGGTACCCGTCTATAAAAAATGGTAGGTACCCCTATATAAAAAATGGTAGGTACCCCTCTAAAAAATGGTAGGTATCCTTCTATAAAAAAAATGATAGGTTCCCCTCTATAAAAAATGGTAGGTACCCCTCTATAAAACTGGTAGGTACCTCTCTATAAAAAATGTTAGGTATCGCTCTATAAAAAAATGGTCGCCATGCACTACTGGACTAAATATTTTCAGCATCCTTGCTTGGTATGAGTTAATTAAACCAAAGTAGGTATGAAACTTACTAATTACACTGGTCCGCAATTTTTCCCAATTTGGCTACTTTAGAAATGAAATGTGTCAATTCATTTGTGTTTTGAATTCAAAGTGATTTTCACATTAGATGATTGGTTCTAGATTAAAAGATATTTGGTCAGTCATATCATACACATGAGTTCAATGGATGTCCCCAAGAAAAAAAATGGCGCTTTACAAAATCTGCTTTGATGTTCTGTTCTATTCTATGTCGGCGACCAGAGCGACACACAGACATATCAAGACGGCAATATGTGTTTATTGAATAAAATAAATCGGAAAAATCTCTTCAGAATTATATAAATGTGCAGTTATACAGCAACTACACGTCGCTTCTTAGTTTGTCTTTTGTTAACTGCAGAAAAATCATCTTGTCCAACAATGATCAGCCAGAATTAATGAACATCGCCTGCCCTGATACCTTTTCTCCATTATTGAAATGTCTTGATGAAATTGTTCACCGTACTTATCACACACAACACCACAGGTTTAGGGGGAAAATCAAGATGCGCGTCTAAGAAGTGGATCTTCAATGAAATTTCTTGCACAATTATTACAGCATGTGTGTGACCCGAACTTCTTGTCTTGATATCCAAATTGCATCCAAAATATAGTTGGTAAACTTTTCTCACAAGAGGTGTTATATTTCACTTTTGAGATGCAAAAGTCGCATCCCCACTCACATAGCAGGAGTTATTGGCTTTGTTCAGACATTCACTAAAAATTATCAAAATTATTGTTAACGCTTCGCTCTCTACAAGCATTCTCTAAACAACTGGAAAATTTCTTTTTAAATTTCATTACAGTAATAATCCTGCTACTTAAAAACATTGTGGTTAATTTGAAACATTTTAACAGTTGATAAAATTTTTAAAATGTGTGTTAAATTATATATATATATATATATAAAATTTAACACACATTTTAAAAATTTTATTAACTGTTAAAATATATGGATTTTTATTAACTTTAATATATATATATATATAAGTGAACATTGTATATATATATATAACATTGTATATATATATAAGTGAACATTATATATATATAACATTGTATATATATATATAAGTAAACATTATATATATATATATATATATATATATTTATATATATATATATATATTTTATATATATATATATATATATATTTTTATATATATATATATATATATATATATATATATATATATATATACATGAACATCATATTAATTTTATTAACTGTTATATATATATATAAGTGAACACTGAGGTCAACACTCAGAGGCAACAGGCTGTTTCATCCTAGGCGCAATCGTCAGGCCTGACGATTTTGTTTAGCATGAAACAGACTGTCGCCTCTGAGTATTTGCTTCAATATTCACTTTTATATTTATATTTACATTCGCTCTATCTCTGATATTGAGCACTTTATCCCATAAATATACTATTTTAAAACTATATTCCTGCACATATTTATATATGCAGTAACATAGATTTAAAGTGTGCTATATATGCAGGAATATAGTTTTAAAGTGTGGTATATATATATATATATATATATATATATATATATATATATATATATATATATATATATATATATATATATATATAACACAAACCAAGAGGAGGACTGACATTGATAATAAATTTAAAGCAATGCTCCAAGACAGGCACTTAGGGGCTGATGATAGCCGCGTACAGAACGGCTTGAAAGAAACTCATGTTGAGTTAATTTGTTTTTGTTTTGCTGTAAAATTAAGTTTAACTTACTTTATATTGCTACCGTGTCTGATCACTTCGACGTGGTGTAATGGTTTGCAAGCGTGTCTTGCTAGATCAGTTACAAGTAGTGAGTTCATTTCTCGCTGGATTCTCCCTACTTTCAGACTAGTACCACATCTAAGCTATGCTTAGCAAATCACTCTATGCCACAGTGTCTGTTCACAGGAATTGTCATTGGGACCTAAAAACACATCTTCGTTGGTGAGGAAAATCCAATGATTCATGAATTGTTCATGATTCTCTAAAATACGAAAAGGTCAAACATTACAAAGTCGGTTAAAATAAAATTATATTTAGTGGTTTGGCAGACTGAAAGGTTTAGTTTTTGACAATCATTTAGTAGCAGAAATGTCAGATGTGCCCCGAAGGGCTAAAATCCATTTGGAAAAGGTCGGGATTTTTTTTCGTTCTGCTTGATTTTATTTAATATATTAAAACATTACATTTTTTTTAATTGTAATTTTCTCGAACTGCTGATTCAGAAGAATATCTTATTTCAATAAAAAAAAAAATTAAAAATCGGATTTCCATTTTGATCATCCATACACAATTCCTGTAAATCGACATTTATTTAATTTGATCAAAATTTTCTAGAAATATTTTATTATTGGTTCTTGAATCAATCAATTCTAGCGGTACATATCCAGTAATCGGAACTTATTTTAATCGGAACGACATTTTATGAAAACGTTCTATTATTACTTGTTTGTACTTACATAATTCTTCGTGCTCGGAAGACATACCGTTTATGTCGTCGTACAAGGCGACCCTTTAACCTTAGTAATAACAGGGGGCCGTCATATACTCCAGGTATAAAATATGAAGTAGTTTATGGCAAGTTGCCATCATGGGAGATTTTTTATTTTTTAAACCCTGCCTTGACACAAATATTTTCTACTGAAACAACTTAATTCACATTATTAGAATAAAATAATAAAGGTGTAGTATAATAAAAGTACTCTTACCTTATATAATACGTGGTATGATTGTACAGCAACAATAAAATGCATATTTGTCAAGAGAGAAATCACAATTCGTTACAGACTGAAAACAAAGCAATTGCTAGCCTTGGGTGCGTTCATAGCGCCAAATTGAAACCATTGATAAAACTGCGGAACACGTATTTTATCGAATGATATCTGAGGCTTGATTCTAGATAATTTTGGTGCGCTGAATACGAGTTTCAACTCTATTTGGTTCTATCAGGCTCTCATTCTTGTCAAAAGCCTATGTACTGTTTTCCAGATTTTTCAAATTAGCACAAAAAATGAAGTCATATGTTAAAATCATTTTTAAAATTTCATGAATACAAGCAGTTCAAACTAGGTTATTGATTGAACTGGCTGATTAGCTCCGGAAATGAGTCGGTTTTATATATTTTAGTTGTCCCTCTAGAATATTCCACAGAAAACAGGAACGCTCGTGAAAATTCTAGAATTCGATTATATTTTTAGCTTAATTTACTAATAGTAAAATTGGTAAAAAATTACAAAATCAAAACTATAAAAGTATACATAATATAACAATTCCACAACAATATGTACAAATACTTAAATAAAACCTAGTGTCATAATGTGTAACTTAGCGAGTATTGAGAAATAAAACTTTTATGAATACGAGGAAAGAGGAGGGGTATAGAACAAAACCAAGTACAAATTCGTGCTTAGCGCACTCAAATTACATAGATCTAACAGTCAAATATGATTCAATATCTAACAGTCAAATATGATTTAATATCTGTCAAATATGATTCAATATCTGTCAAATATGATTCAATATCTGTCAAATATGATTCAATATCTAACAGTCAAATATGATTTAATATCTGTCAAATATGATTCAATGTCTGTCAAATATGATTCAATATCTGTCAAATATGATTCAATATCTAACAGTCAAATATGATTTAATATCTGTCAAATATGATTCAATGTCTGTCAAATATGATTCAATATCTGTCAAATATGATTCAATATCTAACAGTCAAATATGATTCAATATCTGTCAAATGTGATTGAATATCTAACAGTCAAATATGATTCAATATCTAAATGTCAAATATAATTCAATTGAGAAAGAATTGAAATTTGTTTCCTAGTGTAATTTTTTAAGATGAACAATACCGTAAATCAAAGTCCCTGTTGGAGCTTTTGTCAACGTAAAAGGCTGGATGACTGAAGCTGTTGCTTGATCGTACATGTAGTACGCGACCATGTAGACATAGTAAACAACGGGTTGGAATAATAATAGTTTCCCTGTGCCTCATCTATACATATTTTCATGGTTATTGTTCTGATGGTCTTTCCTCTTTAGTAACTTCATGAATTTAAGCGCAGTGATAGATTGGCGGATAGGTCTCATCATCTTACAGTTGAAATATCTAGATGTAACCCTAAGTTTTATGCTAACAGTTTCGCCTCTCGCACTTCTCACTTGTGGGACTCTTGCTTTGAAATCAACTTTGATCTTCAAAAATTTAAATACAATGATAATCGTCATCTTTTGTGTACTTATTCTCTCTCTGTAATTTTCTTTTATTCTTTCACACTCAATAACCCACTGCGCCTTAGTGGATTTATTGCCTTGCTTGGGGTTTAAAAAAAGGATCTTTTCCTAGACGGACTGCCACCTCGAAATTTAACCCATAGTTTGTAGGGTGAAAAAGTGATGCGTCTATGCCTTTTACAGAGCCCGTATTGAAAAAGTAAACACAGTAGACGAGGCCGGAAATTGAACTCTGTTTGCTGATTCCATTTTTAATGCCGATAACTGATACGCATATGAAAATAAATATAGGGATACTTAAAAGAAATATAGTAACATAGATATAGTAAATTTATTTTCTTAGATCAAGCTAGAAGGAGTGAAGGAGTTTTGTCATTCCAAATCTGACTGCAAATGTTTGCGTCACTTTTGTCATAGACAAACATTTTTTTTTTGTATTATGATAATGAGACATTTTTAAAACTATGGATACTAAAGTGCAGTTCGTTTTTCTTTTTGTGTTCACATCACGTCAACGAGTCGTCAATAAAAGTGTGACTAGTTTGAGTTTATATTGTAAAGTTTCACATTAATGACAGTACAACGAGCGAGTAAACCTTTTGAGAATAAACAACATCAACAGAGTTGCAGAAAATGTTATTGATTGTTGGCAATAAAAACTGGAAGAAAAATTCATAAATTAAAGAAACACGGACAACATTATTTGAATAATCAGTTTATCATAATCTGGCTTAAGGCCACAATTGTTGAGCTTCAAATAAAGATCAAATTTATAGGAGTCTGGGAGACTAGCACCCAGCAAGGATCGAACTCATTTTAATAATGTTAACCTACGAGACTAATTTGTTTTAATAATTACCCCACGATGAAGTATCGGGAAATAGATATTTACAAAGTTTATTTTAATCTAAAAGAATGTTCTTAACTTTTTCTTTTACAATGTTTCTTTTCAGTTACTTGTATGGGAAAATTAATGACTCCTTATATGAGTCGTAAAAAGAGGAAAGAAAAACAAATAGGAAAATCTAAAGACATACTTTTATATAAATAGTACATTTATACAAAGAGAGAATAGGCAGACATATTTCTTTAGCAGTTAATGTCAGTTCAGCAGGAAAGAAGCCCAATACATGAATTTGTTTAAAATGGATAGAAACTCTTATCTGAAGTTGATCATATCTCTTCTTCCAATGTCTGCTTGTCGAGGCACTAACATGTCTAATCGTTTTTGCTCGTGGTCAGCATCACCTGTCCCTTGGAGCAGGCTAAAACGCGTCTTTTCACCTCGGTGGTCTCTTCTTTGGGCGGCTTAAATCCATTTGGCATTTAAATGTGGGTGTTACCCGTTACTAACAGATAAATGGATTCGTTTCTCTCTACCAGGGATCTTATCGACTAAGGAAAGATAATCTATATTTCATGCAATTAATAGCATGTATTTACGTTTTGCTGAATTATTACAGCGGAAATTAAGCATTGGTAGGAACAGCCAAGTGGCAATAACTATGCTGGACCATAATACCTACCAGGCATTGATGTGCAGGTTTTTACTCTGTTCACATATTGCATCAGAATGTTTAAAAGTACGTAAAAATGTAAATATATAGATAAATTAATAAACAAATTTATATATCAAAATGCCTAATTCAGTTTCAAAGGGTTAAATCCTCTATAGCATCCCATAATATCCCTTAACAGTTACGTCATCTCGGGAATTTACTTTTCTAATACAGAACATATTGAACTAATAATGGCCTACGCGATTATCTTGTGATTTACTTCTCCACAGCCAAGCACCGATATCCTTTCAATAAAAAACAAATGTTATTCAGTATTTATAACATGAGAATGAACTTATGAATCGTTTAAATCAATTATAATGACTAAAATTATTATATAATGATTTATTCGAATTACTATCTTTATAATGGTTGCTGTTCCAGCGCCTTACGAGGCTGGCATCCCGCTCTCACCACTTCACTGTCGAAACTCCTAAATGTAGCCGTCTCTTCTACTCTAATAGCTTTATGTCTCGCGCCTCTCGCCTGTGGAACTCCCTTCCCTATTCCTGTTTGCCCGTGAGCTATAATCTCCAGCTATTCAAGTGTAATGTCAATCGACATCTCCAGTTGCCTTGATCTATCCACTACCCTCATCCTTTCTTCTATCACTCCTATCTGATCTTGCTCTAAACTTTCTGTAACGCCTTGCGTCCTAGTGGCTTCCCGCCTTGCTTGGGGTGAAATGCTTAAAAAAAAAAAAAAAAGTTGTATTCGGTAAAGTTCTCAGAATTGCCGAACGAGCCCTTTATTCAATCTACGGGAATAGTCTATTCAAATTCCTATGTCTACTCTCAAGAATAATTTTGTATTAGTTAATTATTATCTGCCAATATTTCTGAGATGACAGACTGTTTCGCTGTATCACAGC
>CAHIKZ030005544.1:2020000-2040000 GCA_903632075.3 Acanthosepion pharaonis
TGGGATTTTATTGGTTGAAAAATAAATATAGGATTTAATTCCTATAAGAGTACACGAAAACGAAACTTCTAAAAATATCGCCACCTGTAATCTTTAGACGGGGGGCGGTAATCCTACAAAGACAGGTGAAGAATATTGAGGTAACAGGTGTTTCTCAACCTTTTTTTTTTTTTTTTACTTTGGGGTGCACTTGTACAATAACTAAAACTTTGAGACGCGATTTAAATTTTAATTTATTTGGAATAAATAATTAATTCTTTGTATGTGAATGTGATTCGTCTTTTGCATGTTTTTTAAATTGCATTTTCCAATATTATAGAATATTGAAAATAATTTTTTTGCAAATTAGTGAATAAACTAGGAAATAGTTCAGTTACTATTTATTTAAAAAAAAACATTAGATATTTCCGTATAGGTGTTGAAGGATTTTTATATTTTTATTACTTAAAAAAGAATATATATGTTCTGGCCAAGTTTCAAAGCTCTGGTCTTACAAATGCAAATTATTCACTAACTTTACGAAATCATAAAGTTTTAACAGAGTTATTTATTTATTTTTTATTCTTATAACAATTATAATTGTTATAAGAATTTTTTAAAAATTAATAAATTACACTTCTGTTAACTTGAGGCGCACTTCGCTGCCTTTGACGGTGGATTAGGGAAACAAGAAATATTTTGTCATTTCATCATCCTATAGTTACAGAGAGAAAGAGAGAGAGGAAAAAAGAGATAGAGTTTGTGCCCTTTCCTTTTATGCTGCTATACTTTCCTCTTATCCTACCACCTAGTGGGAAATAAGAGAAGTTCTTTAGCACCCAAGATGAGCTAATCTCATAAGAGAAACGCGTATCATATTCAAAAATGTGAAGAAAAACAGCAGACCAAGAAGAAATAAACTGAAAGTAATGAAAACCAAACTCAAAAGAAAAAGGTTATTGACAGAATGAAAACGAGGCTACAAAATCAAAACCAACATGGAAGATGATTCATTTGAAGGGATCTGAAACACGCATTGAAATCTACCATCTTTTTTTTAACGAAGAAATAGTTCATGAATTGTTTCTTATTGGAAATGTTTTTGGGCTTTTATTGGTGTTTCTTTATTGCTTAATTCTATTCCGTTACTTCATTTTTCAGTCGAAGACTACCAATTATTTATATCAAATGCTGGGTTCTTTTTTTTCCTCGCGTAGATTTGCATCAGGATTAGAGGTGTCACTGTGATGAGGTCAAAGCCGACATTTTCAATCCAGTGACCTTACTGTACATACCATGGAAAGAGAGGCGAGAGAAAATTACACGTTGATGGAAATGAAAAGAAAACCAAAAACAATAACGTTTAAAAAATGAAAAAAACATTAAATTTGCTAAAAAGAATATATATATATATATATATACACATAAATATATATATACATAAATATACATATATATATATATATATATATATATATATATATATATATATAGACATAAATATATATATACATAAACGTATATATATATATATATATATATATATATAGACATAAATATATATATACATAAACGTATATATATATATATATATATATATATATATATATATATATATAGCAATAACAAAAGATTGCCTTCAAATAATCGAACAGGGTATTTCTAAAAGTTAACGTTTTTAAGGCCAGCAATCTTTGTAATTTACGACTCAATGTCAAGAGACAGAACATTAAGAGTAAGAAATAAAATTAAATGTTTATTTATCTTCTCTTTACTCAGGGTTTTTCAGAATTACACCCACTCTTCAGGAGACATAATTGGAAAATTGGATTTATTTTCAGAAATCATATTTTTATTTAAAGACGTTATTTTATTGCGTAAACTTATAATGCCTTTTAAAGAAGAAATTCAAATGTGTTTATGACATAAAATAACGTCATTTAAGGTAAGTAGGAATTCTGAAAATGAATTCAATTTCACAGTCAAGTCTCACGAATAGTGGATGTAATTCAGAGAAACTCATTATTATTTGTATATTCCCTTTGATTTCTGGTGTATATTCATTTATTTCCGGGTCCCAACCAGAGACCTAATATCAGAGATGGCATCATGACATTTTCCACTGAGCATTTTTTGAGAGAAAAAAAACTAAGATCACGTGTATTTTGCATATATAAAGCCTTCGTTGGACACCTCGGCCTGGTGTAACGGTTATCAAGTTTGTCTCGCTAAAATAGTTACAACTGTATCGTGAGTTCGATCCTCACTAGGTACCCTGTATATTTGAGGACTTTTTTTTTGTATTTCTTTAAGGCTTGGGCTCCCAGGAATCCTTTCAATGAGTCTATCGGAACCTTTTTTCAATCAATCCTAGGGCTTCAGCTACAACTGAAATTACTGATGTCCTCACGTGCGACATTTTTGAGATTTCGATTTCAAGGTCCCTGTATTTTGATAATAATGATAATAATAGTAATTATTATTATTATTATTATTATTATTATTATTGTTGTTGTTGTTGTTGTTGTTGTTACAGAAAATAAAGAGAAGATAACAAGAATGAAAGAATTATTTTTTAATTAAAAATTTAAAAAACAAAGAAAACCCACAGAAAATATAAAGTTAAAAACAAATTAAAAAATAAAGCAGGATTTCTCTACAATGTATCTTGATGATCATAGCTCTCCACAGCTTTCTTTTCTTTAAATTAAATTATTTTCTTTTAATTAAACTGTGCATTGCCAATATTGTTTTTACAGCATTCTCTATTTCTTTTATTGTGAATTTTTTTCTTAGTCAACTCTGTTGCTTAATCTAGAGGTAGAACAGGAAGAGACTATTTATGACTTTCTCAAGGTAAGGTACGCTAAAAGACATTTTCAGTGGGACATCTATAACAGCTGGTTGCTCGTTGCCAAGTATGCCTGTCTGCTGATGTGTCCAACTAAACCCTGTTGTAGACGCCTGCTCAGATACATTTGTGTTTCTTCAACACGCACCGCCTACCAGCCAACACGATTTATACTATGCTGGGTGAACCCGATTTAGTTTTTAATAGTGCGTAATCAGGTGCGATCAGTAGTTGAACAAGGCAAGTACCTTCGAAACCTCGGTCATGATGACTTGGGATTTTGAGTCAGCACAACTATCGACGGCTTCTGAATAGTTTCCTTTTCTCCATTTTAATCTTCATCAACGCGTTGTATGGTTTTCAGACAGTTCCCAATAAATCACCTCCTTCACAAATCATGGTAAGATTCGAACCTGGGCTTCATGGTTGAAACATTGGCGTAGTAATCATTCAGCTACGTGCCAATCACTAATAGCATTAAGGTAAGCACACTATGTTTTTTTCTTTATGAGAATTAAGTGCAGGTTTACCTATCGGAAGAGGGGTGTTTTTAGGAAAATTTTCGTAACGCAAAATGGCATAAAGCTAAAAATAGTATATGTCGGATGTTGCGGTTCGTAGCCTGCTATGGATAATATTGAAGTATTGAAATACGGCAGTATGATTGACTGCTTAGACTCACGCGTTTTCCTATCATACAGGTGTTTTTAGACTATCTTGCTTAGACTCACGCGTTAAACTATCATACAGGTGTCTTTAGGCTTTCCAGGTTAAACACGCGCGTTTTCCTATCATACAGGTGTTTTTAGGCTTTCCTGATTAGACTCGCGCGTTTTCCTATCATACAGCTGTTTTTAGGCTTTCCTGATTAGACTCGCGCGTTTTTCTATCATACAGCTGTCTTTAGGCTTTCATGATTTGACTCCTGCGTTTTTCCTATCATACAGGTGTTTTTAGGCTTTCCTTCTTAGACTCGTGCATTTTCTTATAACACGTTTTTAGGCTTTCCTGATTAGACACGGGCTTTTCCCTATCATACAGCAAAACAAATTCTGTATGTTTTTTTCGCTTTGTGCCTTTTTCGTAAAAGTAAAAACCATTTTTAGATTTCATTCGGTTAATGAAGACTGATATTAATGTAAGTTTTTCGTACAAGACGGATTGGCAAGCTTTCGAAAAGTGAGGTATAGCAAAGAGTAACTGAGTAACTGGCAAAAATTCATCCAGAATTGAACTGATGAAAATGTTGACAATCTGTGGATCAGTTCCTAGCAAAAGTTAACGCCTATAATTTCTTATGAACTCCGCATCTGAAGATGAATGTAAAATGTATTGTCTTGTTGAATGACCGTTGAAAGCAGATAATTACTAAAACATTTTAATAAGAAAATAAACACGGCTAGAGAGAAATCTAAAGGGAGTAAATTATGTTTTTATGTTACATGGTAACAAAGTATAGAAATATATGCCTTCTACCCGACTCTGAAAAGGAAAACTACTAGATATTAGAAAAAGCTATCTGTACTTATAAGTCTAGTATATCATGTTGCAAAAAGCTCTGTCTACTCATGATCCAGTAATGTTTCTTCTCTTAGAGAAATCTATGGAAAAATTGTTTACCGTTATCACGTGTCTCTGTTGATCGGCCGTTAAAGGTCACACGTAGCATACTAATTGGGAATGAGACAGAAAAGTTATCCGAAAAGAGTAAAATGTTGGACTAGTAACAGCATCAACAACACAATGGGTTCAATTGTCCGATTAAAATTATGGACAATATATTTTTAAAATAATAATAATAAATTAAAAAAATAAACAAAAACAAAAAATAAACAAAAAATAAAATAAACAAAAAATAAATAAAATAAAAAATAAACAAAACAAACAAAAAAACGCGATGTTGTAACCTAGTTTTCTTCGTCTAACCAGAGACCGATGTAATATTTTTTAAAACTCAGGTCGATGAATTTGGAACCTGATCGAATTATCTGTTCGGATTATCATATATGATATGTCCAAGAGATTATGGGAGTAGATTAAATCGTAATGCCTTGTGAAGATGACTCGGATTCAGTGTTTTTTGTTTTTATTGTTTTTTCACCGACAATGTCTTTAAGTGCGATAGATGAATAAAAGCACAAATATTGAATTTGTATAATTATTTTGATCAGATTTTGGTCAGATTAAAAGTTTAACCTGACTATAGGAAGCCATTGTATGGCATAATTTTTATATATTCCACAGAGAGAGAGAGAGAGGAGGGAGAGAGAGGGAAAGGGAGAGAGTGATGGAGGGAGAGAGGAGAGAAAGAGACATACGCATATATTTTTTTCTCTGATATAAATATATATGTGACTTTATATATTTATTGGTCTGATCTTCCTTAATCGTAAGGAAATATTTAGTTTTATTGTATCAAGAGACATAAGCGTGTTATCAAAACAACATAATATTCCATTACAAAATACCGGAAATCAGGCTCTGCTAATACAGCGTTTTTTATTCTTTTTGTGTCGGATTAATTTTTGTTGCAGTGGGTCGAGAGGTGTGAGTGCCAATCGACCGTACAACTAAAAAAAGGGGACACAAAGGCAAGGAGTTGGCAGGATCGTCGCTGTTGATTGTTGCAGTTGATGTTGGTTGTTGCCAGGATGCTGTTGGTTGTTGAAGTTGATTGTTGGCCGGGATGATTGCTGTTGGTTGTCGCAGTTGATTGGTCGATGCCGGGGTGCCACTTGTTGGTTGTTGGTCGTTGCCGGGGTGCCACTTGTTGTTGTAGTTGGTCGTTGCCGGGGTGCCACTTGTTGTTGTAGTTGGTCGTTGCCGGGGTGCCACTTGTTGGTTGTTGGTCGTTGCCGGGGTGCCAACTTGACGTGTTGGGAAGGAAAGAAGAGCTGGCGTTGTTCGGGCATGTCACAGGTCCAGTGCAGGCGTTGCGTGTTTGCCGGTCGAGTCCGATATTAGTAACCTCCCGTATTAATTACTAACATAGTGTACGGGAAAGGTTAAGGACGACGTGAAGGCAGCCAGTAGGGACGGAATGGAGTTGAACAGAAGCCAGGAAGAAGTAGGCGAAGGATAGATAGATAGATAGATAGATAGATAGATAGATAGATAGATAGATAGATAGATAGATAGATAGATAGATAGATGTGTGTGTGTGTGTGTGTGTGTGTGTGTGTGTGTGTGTGTGTGTGTGTGCAAATATATAGAAAAATAGGAAAGAATCGTTAGGCTAATAATCCAAAGTTATTTAGTATTTTTGTTTTATTTAAAAAAAACAGTGCTCAATACACAAGTAGAGCCTATATTACAATAATTATAATAATATAATATATATATATAATAATTATCATATTATATATATATATGTATATATACATATATATACATATTATATATATAATATGTATATATATATATATATATATATATATATATATATATATATGTATATATATATATATATATATATATATATACATATTCATACTATATACATATAGATAATATGTGTATATATATATATATATATATATATATATATATATATATATTGTGGATATGAGTTTGCGACCGCTGGTTTCACACTTATGCGATCCATAGACAAGCAGAATTTGTCTACGAATCGCATAGACGTAAAAACCGTCGGTCACAAACTCATATCCACACAACTATGTGGTACAGTTCAATTTATATTACAATGAATCATTTATATAAAAAGTAAATTAGTAAAGTTAATGATATAAAATGGCAAAATCTCTCCGCTAACAAAATTTTGATGATTAGTAGGTTAATGCATCTGTAAAATTTTGTTAGCGAAGGGATTCTGCCATTTTATACCAATAACTTTACTAATTTACTTTTTATATGAATGATTCATTGTAATTGAAACGTTTGAAACAGTTTATTGGCTTTCCACATCATTAATTTCTTTTGCTGCTGCCCTTGTACTCGATTCTTTTTTACCATTGATTATCAAGGCTGCAAGAATAAACAATTAAAGTTTATATATGAAAATAAAGAATGAACAATTCAGCAACAATTAGACAACAAATTGTATTTAATAATAATATAACACGCTGCCAAAAATCATTAGTGAAAATCCCAAAAAACTTTTGACTCAACCAGGTATAATTCACGTATGCTGATTAACATAGGATTATTACTAATTTTTCCTTTAATCGAATTTACAAAGATATATTTTTGATCAAAATTGGCAAGAAACGACAATTTTTTTCTCTCCCCGTTTGTTTATATATAGTGGGTCAGCCAATTTGTATTGGTTATAAATAGAAATAAAAACTGACCCTCTACAATTTTTACAATATCAAATGTAACAAAGACAACAACAAGAGAAATAATCAAGTAGTAGAAATTATGAATTTGTTCAACAATAAATATTTTTTATAAACACAACAAATACATAATATATAGTGCAAAAGTTGATAAACACAATAGAGTTCTTTGGTGTATGTTACTGAAAGAATTTGAGTTACTGTACTGTATGTATGAAAATGAGGTGTAGTTAGCTATATTTGTTTTTATAGGAAAATTAAACAGTTGTTTTTGTTTTTGTATTAAACAGAAAAAAGTATTGTTCTTGACTCACTGATTGTTATAGAGTTATCGCTCATTAACCAGAGATTCTTCTTGTGGAATAGAATATTTTGTGGGAGTGAGTGTTAAGCCTGGAAATGGTTGACAAGGTTTGTTGTTGTATTGAAGATAAAGTTCGTCTCCTCTGCTGTGTTGATTTCCAATGAAGTCAAGTGAATTGGTTCAATATTTTAAGTGCCCACTGACCAAGTCGCGTCCAAGTTTCGTTTTTATTAGTTCTCTTGGTCACGTGGTGAGGCTCGTGAACATGTTTACATTTTATGGCGTCAACTAGAGGTCAAAATTTGGGTCGGTACCTTCGGACGTAGTTGACGACACCTAATTAATATTTTACAACCAATCAAAATACATCACTTGTTATATTTGGTTGGGAGCCTCTATGTGTTTAACTTGCACAAAATTTAAGATTTAAAAAATGTAGGAATCTGATTCTACATATTAATTAGACTTACTCTGGTACAAGGCCTCAGTACTGGAGCACCTAATGAAGACTGAACTTATTAGCAACTGTATGAGTTATGGATGGGCGTATTATCGGTCCTTGGAAAAGGCACAAAATTCATCTTCGCGCTTTGACAGACTTGAGTGACATCCAGAAAACTCAGAATTAAATTGCTCTTGAATAACGTATACAGGGCTCTTTATCAGAGTTAGAAGGACAAGATTCGCAAAATAAATCATTATTCTAAACCAGACTGAAGAGGGAAGGACTTCGTCAGGCTCTCTTGTCCCAAACACAACCACTGTTGTTACGACTGCAGTACTTATAATCCTAATGTAGAAACATAAGAAAACGATACCTAAGATTTTAAATGAATTTTTAGAAATTAAAAATCTTTCTTGAAGCTTTTATTTTAGTTTTAATTTTAATCTTAAATTTTAAATTTAATATTTCCAATAAGCAAAATGCTTTGCCATATTTCAAAAACTAGTTTAAAACTAATTTACATTGAACTGAAAGAATTTTTTTGATAAAACAGCTGATGAGCGCCCTTTTTTCGTCGTCTTTTATTTTTTTAAAAATCTTTCAAAAATAAAATATACTTTTCTTAAACATTATTTGAGGAATATTAACTGATTTAAAGTATAGTTAATCTGATTTGAAACCAATATTATTTATTTTAAGTTTTAAATATCGCAATAATGGATTTTTTTACTCCCAGTAGCTATTTTTTCAACTGACAGTAGCAGTGTTTACGTGTTTGGCAACGTGATGACATTTATAATGTTATTCTACATAATTGAAGAAAATGACATGAGCACCTTTTTATTTCATTTTTAAGTACTCGATAATCTTAAAAATTTGGGAAAATATTCTCCGTAATCTAATGTTTATTACTGAATTTTATAAATTTTGGTTTTAAATTTACTATAGTCAGCGCTCTTATTTTTCTTGATAATGTCATATATGGGCTTCCGTACTTACAAAAAACACTAATAAACCCTTAAAATATTGGTGTTTGATAATTTGTATTAAGCTTTTCTATTTATTATTAGTAAATAGTTTTCACTTAATAATAATATAATCAAAACCTCTGAAATTAATATAGAATTTTAAACGATTTAAAACTTAATAAATGTTTCTAATTAAAATTTTAAAAAATGAAAAATATTCTTATAAAAATTCATTATTCATCGAAATTGTTTTCCTTAAAACAATTGTCTCCTTAATACATCTTATTTATAAAAGCAATTAAAAGCTTTTCCTATTAAATAATGTCATAGTCTTGTTGCATTTTTTTTATTTTACGATTCAGAACAGATTTTCAGTAAATGGTATTTCCATTTGGCAAAAACAAATTGATGATTTAAATTCTCCAAGGAGTCACGCTTTTAACTAATAGAAATACGAAAACCCTAAAGTTTTAATTTCTCAAAATTTAATACATTAAGCAGATGGGGGTAACAGATGTAAAAAAAAAAAAAAAAAAAAGTATTTCACTGACATTTTCTAAAGAGAATTTCCAAAACAATATTTGTGTTTTTTATCGCAAAAAAAAAAACTCTAAATTTCAGTTTTCACATACCACTCTTTGACACATCGGCTGGCGAAAGCAAATTAGATTTTCAACTAAATTTTCGTGCTGAAAAGGATTAAAAAAAAAATTAATAAAACGATGAAAAATACTTTGGTCTTTCCTCTTAATAAGAACATAAACATTTTGACGATAAAAACATTTTTAGAGATACAGTGTGACCCGGATATAAGAGACCCGGATATAAGAGAAACCCGGATATAAGAGAGATTTTCTCTGGTCCCAAATTAGAGCCTGTGTTAATGTATATAAAATAGACCAAACCCGGATATAAGAGAAACCCGGATATAAGAGACTTCTTCTCCAATCCCGACAACTCTCTTATATCCGGGTTACACTGTACCTACCCTAATGGGTTTTCGGGATCGTAATCGTGTTAGGATCTCGTATAACATGTGTCCATGAATGTTTATATACGTTTATGAGATAATGTAATTGTGTTTCCATTTGCGCATGCGTGTTTACTAAGTTTAGTCTGGAATAAGGCTACATCTATGGAACATTCACTGAGGACTGAACAGTATTAATGGCTTGCAAGATAGATTGCTAACAGTTACTCGACGGTCGATTTTCTTGTCTTTATCAATATGAAAGAATTATATTTTCTTTTGACTTACAGGATTCAATAAAGCACACATCTATGCAACAGAAATTTGAATATTGGGCAATTTTCTTAAAAACTGTCACTATTTTGTACAACTTCAATTTGTTACAAAGAAAGAAAAAAAAAAGGGAACGCCGACAGCGCCTAATGTGCAGAAGACGACATGTAATGTACTGAAAATATTTCACCCTATTTCCTCATCCACTTTTGGTACAAAAGGAAATACTGCCGCAGGGTTGAAATACCTGGGACCAGGCATCACTCATTTATTTTTTTGTGTGTTCTGTCCGTAAACAGAGACACAACTTAGAGACCGAATTTAATTTGTTACCTGGTTGGTTAATAAACTTATTATTTACTCGTCCTCCATCCATGGTGATGGGATGTGACAGAAGATCAGTTTAAAGTTGGCATCCCAAGCATTTATTGAAAACTATGAAAGTTTTGTACTTTGGTATCGCGTTAACAACAAAATGGCTAACTTAAAAGAGATGGTTTTATTTGTTAAGACAATTTTTCTTGTTAGTGTTTTGCTAAAAAGTGATTCAGTTATATTAATATGAATCTTTCTTGGTGTTAACTATCAAGTTATATTTCAAAAAAAAAAAATAATTCAGTGTTAACAATATGATCTTTTTGAGACCCTTAGTATCGCGTTATAATACAAGAGCGTTTCATACAATTTGCATATTCGAAATGAATGCACACAGACATAAACATTTGTCGAATGGCTTGTATAATAGAAAGTGATTGCGGCATAAAGAAGTTGCATTACATTAAGAAGTACACCTTTTTATTTGTCATTTGTGCTAATAAACAAATTCTCTGATGGTTGCCAAGATGGCGGAAACTAACGGTCGATAGAAAAATGTCTCATGGCTGAATGATTGTGCTGACAACGATTGAATAAAAAGCCACGAGGTTTTCATAACGATTCCACGGATAAACTTTCCAGCTCCATATTGGCAGGAGTGGGCGCGGTACGAAAATATATGGACGTTCTGAAGCATGAGAAGATCTCTTTTTCCTGTGTCACTTAAGACTGTAATTAGGATGGGATTGGAAATGCACCGAGGCTCCTGCCATTATATCGACGTTGGCTGATAACATCAATAATTCTGTTTTCATTCAGTCAGTCTATTAGTTATTAAGGGGGAAACTCTCCCTTTTATGGGCGTCGACACAAATACGCATGCGTACACGAAAGTAATCGCATTGTAGCATACCTATAAGTAAGTGCATACATGGCCACACAAAGTAATGTTATATGAGTCCACATACACAAATAAAATCGAACATATTTTCCACAAGAGAGAATCTGTTACAACACATCAAACTATGAATACATATACATATTGAATATTGAATGTTGCTGTCACATCTGGTCTGGTGCTTCTGTTATGTATTTAGAGATTCTTGATAAAATCCAAGTAAGAATATGCAATGCTATCGGTCCAAGCCTGGCATCTTAGCTTCAGTCATTTTCCTACCACCTTAACGTAGCTTCTCTGTGCCTTTTCTATCAATATTTTCATGGTAATTGTTCTGATGAACTTTCCTTTTTGCTGTCTTGATTTTACGAAATTGGTCGATGTAACCGTAAGTTCTATGTTAATGGTTTCTTCTCACTTTTGGAATTCTCTTCTGACTTTTGGCTTTCGTGTCTTCACAAAATTAAATGCAACGTCAAGCGTCATCTTCTGATTACTTGAATTCTATTCATTTATTGTTCACTCTCTTTAATAATGTTTTTTTTTTCTTTTTCTCGTATTGTTTCACACTCAGTAACCCTTTGCATCGTAGTGGCTTTGTTGTCTGGTTGGGGTGAAATGATAAAACAAAATTAATTTATACGAGCCGTCAGTAGTAGAATATGTAACTGTAAGTTCTGAACTGACAGTTTTTTCTCTCACACTTCTCACTTGTGGAACTCTCTTCCGGCTTCTTGCTTTCTTGTCAACTTTGATGTTCAAAAATTGAAATGCAATGTCAGTCGTTATCTTCTGACTGTTCTTTTAGTGTTCTTATGCCTTAATAATATTTATATTTTCCTCATATAATTTCAGACGCAGTAGCCCCTTGATTTATTGCGACGGGGGGACTGATTAAAAAATGCATTAGTTTATATAGGTACCTCCATTTTGTCGATGAAATAAACAGCATAGCATGATGAAAAAAGCCCCCAAACTTAATATAAACAGTTTTATCGTCAAAATGTTTATGGTATTATTAAGAGGAAAGATCAAAGTATTTTTTATCATTTTATTAAATTCTTAATTCTTTTCTAGCACGTTCGAAATTTTGGTTAAAAATATTTTTTTCATCAGCAGCCGACGTAATATTTACGATTAGTGTTCTACCGCCTTTTCACATTGAGTTGGAAATTCTTGCCAAAATCAAATAATTGTCGGATTTTAATAAAACTTTCAGAACTTATTCACAAATGAATGAAATTTATTTATTTATTTTTTTTTTAAGAAAATCTTGATAAAAATATTTTTTACATATATTACCCCCTCTCGTCACTTAATTATTTTCATGAAATTTTGAAAAATTAAATTTCAATCTCAAAATTTATTTTATTAGTTAAAAGCAGGACCCTTGGAAAATGTAAAAAATTTCTTTTTGAAACTACTACTCATTTCCAGAAAATCTGCTCCGAATCGTAAAATAAAAAATGCAATAAAACTATGACATTATTTAATCAGAAAAGTTTTTTATTGTTTTTATAAATAAGATTTATTAAGAAAAAATTTTCGATGAATAATGAATTTTTACAAGAATTGTTTTCAGTTTCTTTTTATTCTAATTATAATAATTTATAATATTTAAATCTTTTAAAATTCTGCATTACTTTCAGCAGGTTAAGTAATATTGTTATTAAGTGAGAACTATATTTACTAATCAAAAAATATTTTCACTTAGATTTTTAAAATATTTAAAAAAAATTTTGTTATGTATATAAAATATTACGTAACGTAGCCTTGTTTGAAAGTGTATACGACACAATCAGAAAATAAGAGCGATGTTTATCGTAAATTTAAATTCAACATTCCTAAAATTAGTCTACGGAAAATATATTCCAACATTTTTTAAGATTACTGAGTACTTAAATATTATATAAAAAGTGCACTAACCCACCATTTGCTTAAATTATGTTTTAATAGATAAAGTTTCAGTAGCACAACAGTAAAGATGTTGACACATTTTATCATCACTTAAGTGATCTACGAGTGGCAAGCGACAGTAATAAACACGTAATTACCGCTACTGTTTGTTTAAAAAATCCATTTTTCTGTTATTTTAAACTTAAATAATAGTTTTTCAAATCTGATTAATTATACTTTAAATCAGTTAACGGTCCTCGACCAAAATTTCAGAAAAGTATATTTCATTTTTAGAAGATTTTTAAAACCGAGAATTAACTCTTGTTTACAAATGTGTCAGAAATGGTTATTTTAATGATTTTACTGAAAGCAACCAAACAGTTGAGATTCCAATCAATATAAATTCTGTTTGAAATACACCAGAGTAAATATAAAAATAAATAAATTTAAACATTTAGCTTTCAATTAAAGCTAAAAAGAAAGCTTCAAGAATGTTTTTTCATTTATAAAAAATTATTTTAAACGAAGGCATCAAAACTGAGTGGGGGTACCTAAGTTTATACCAGCAGTCTTGATTTTTATGAGGTGTTACATGTAATATTTTATACATGTTCAGCCCCGCACCAAAACCAATGTTATAAATGAATGAGTAAAATATAAGTGGATGGTTGTTATTTGGATCTGTTTTCTTTTGTAATCAGAATATGATCTAGAAGAAAAGAGAATATAAATTATGACAACTACAAAATAACAATGATTTGCTTACCTTGAAAAAATGACAATAAAAAAAAACAAAAAAAAAACAGGCAATATCATAAGGACGAATTAATTAGAGATAAAATTCCTTGATACGAAAATATCCAATTCTTTATATCTTCAGGACATAAGCGATCATGTCTCTCCACAATTTCCTGTCCTTTGTAGCTCTTAATACATTTTGTCTTCTTGTTATTTCTCCTAAACCTTGTTTGGCATCCATTTACTCAAGCTCACTAAGTAGGTTATGCATTTTTTCCTCTGCCCCTCTTGCAATTACTCTATCCTGTGAGTTTCATATTTTCCAAACCTTCCTCCCTCATTACGTACCCTAGAAATTTCTACTGCCTCTTCCTGGTGTTAAGTATGTTTCCTTTTTTGCATTTTCTCTAAAACAATGTCGTTGCTCACATGTTCAATCGATGGTATCCTCAGCATCCTTCTGTAGAACCGCATTTCTGTTGCTTCAAATCTGCTCTTCCTCTTTGAGATTGCCCAACATTCACTGCCATATAGGTGGACAGATATCACATAATAGTTCAGTACTCTTTTCTTTGTTTCTAACGAAGCTTTTCTGTTTCTTAATACTCTGCTTAGCTTTTGGAATGCATCTTTGGCTATCCCAGCGCGCCTTCGGATTTCAGTGTCACATTTTCCGTCCTCTGTTAAAAACCTTCCCAGATATTTAAATTTTTGTACTTTTTTGATTTTTGGTATCTCCAATTTGTAATTTGCATTTTGGGCTGATCCCTTTTGCTAACAACCATGCATCTTGTCTTCCCAAAGTTGATGTTATGTGCGTTAAATAAAATACTCAGTTCGAAATTTAAAACAAAAACGAGAGACGCGTGAAGAAAATTGAAACGTTGTAACTATAGCAACGAATATGAGGATTAGTTTAGGTCCGTCAGTGTAGTGTCATGAACAAATGCCCCACCCTTTCATTGTCGAAACGGTTAAATGTAGCCGTCTCTTCTACTCCAATAGTTTCATGTCTTGCACTTCCCATCTGTGGAATTCCCTTCCTCTTAGTTGCTTCCCTGATAGCTATAATCCCCAACTATTCAAATGCAATGTCAATCGACATCTCCAGATGACTTAATCTAATTCCCCATCCTTCTCTTCATCCTTTCCTCTTTCACGCCTCTTTACTCTCACTCCCACTCTCTGTAACCCCTTGCGTACTAGTGACACTTCCGCCTTGCTTGGGATGAAAAGTTTAAAAAAATGTTTTAGGCACTTCGTGTAAAGTGTAAATAATTTAACATGAAATTTTAATTCTATATTAAACTATAAATGTAGATGGAGTTAAACAAGAAATCAGAGAATATATTAATCGAATTTATATATATTGATATGTCCCGGAAAGGGATATATTAGATCGAAGTAGCTAAGTGGGTTTTGGCTACTGTAACCAAGTAGTACACGGTAGCAGTAATCGACTGGTACTCGCCGTAGTCGCAGGTAATAGGTGTAGACCAATAGGATAGCCAATGACGTAGTCTAATGGGCGTCGTCATAGACTTAAACTCTGTCGTACCTACACGTCCGTCTGTATTTATGACTGACACCAGCCAATCATATTCCAGTGAGGTGGAACTCAGGTGTATGCATATTCCATTAACATAGGTGTATGCATATCCTATATATATATATATATATATATATATATATATATATATATATATATATATATATATATAAAATTAAATATTTAAGTTGATAGCAAACATCAAATTAATTTATTCAGGGCTTTTAGACATCTAAATTCCTCTCAAGCATTAAAATCTATTCTTTACATAAATTGCTAAAACCCAATTACAGCCTCTTTCTCTTTACTTCCCTCTCCTCTTCTTTTTTTTTCCTTTTTCTTTCCTCCCTTCTCCCCTCCCATTTCAATATATCACTTCCGTTAAGATAACAGTCTAAATAGGTCAAGGTCTGGTCACTACTCCTCCCCCAATACAAAGTATGCTTGAGAGAGAGATATGAAATTAATTCCTCCCTATACTCTACCATGTCTCTTTAACTACTCCTTTTACACTCTCTGTTAAATTACAAAAACTTACACTACCCATCAATTTTAATTTCATTTTTCGTTTCATTTCATTTTTGGAAGTGCTATCTGATGATCCGGCATTCTTTAAAAGGGCTCTGGTGAAATAAATTATTATAATGGTACCTTAAAGTGGTCTGTTTTTTATATATATATATATATATATATATATATATATATATATATATATATAAAGTGTCTCCTAGTAGAATTAACGGTTCCAACAGAACAGAGAGGAGGCACACGAGCGAAAGTAAAACCGCTTCGAATCGCTGCGATCCGACTGCTGCTTGGAAAAGAGTTGGTCATGCCATGTGCTGCCTGTTGAGGTCGGGTGGAGTGGATTCCTTGGACTGGCAATCATTTCCTTTTTGAAGGGAGACATCACTGGCCGGTGCCTGAAGAGTGTTTCACATCGTCTTCAGACTACAGCTCAACAGCCATCGAGTTGGACCAGGTCAAAATCCCAAACAAACTTAATTAAAACCATGCTCGTAACACAATGCTACTTCTGACGGGAAATATATCTGTTTATCTTCCACTCTACGTTATTAATAGTGGTCGATACGAGCGCGTTGTGTTTTATTTAACGATCAAAAGCAAGCGCTTTTAACACAACGTCTACATAAAAACAATACTCTGCTAGTGGCACCAGCGGTGGCATTATTACCTTAGCCACCGAAACTGTGTTACTTCCCTTAGTTGGCGGCTGACGAGGGCAGGGTATCACACATGCTTTCACACGTTGTATGTATTAAATAGAAAATAGTGGGCAATAAAGTTTTTGTTTTTTTATAAAAAAAAAGAACTACAATTATATCGTCCGGTTCACATCCCTCCTCTGTTTTTTAACAGAAGCAAAAGTTTATCCCTTGTTTCTTGTTTAAAATCGAGTTTCCGGTTCCTTCTAAAGTCTCTTCCTTCTCTTTTATTTCCTTGCGTCTTAGTGGCATTATCGCATTGCTTGGAGTGCATTGATGAAAAATTAGGTAACTAATTAGGGGCTTAATTTATTAAAATGGGACTTTAGTTTAGAAACAAATTCAGAGGCAAACTGATGTAATGAATATGCATACACTTGGGTTCCCCCTCACAGTAATATGATTGGCTGGTGTCTGCCATAAATACAGACTGATGTGGAGCTACAAGACACCTATTGCCTACACCTATTGCCTACGCCTATTGCCTACCACTACGACGAGTACCCGTCATTTACGATTACCTGCTAGATTGTCCTACCTGGTTACTGTAGTCAACAACCACTTTGCTACTTCGAACAAATGTATCCCTTTCCGGGACATATCACAAACAATAGCGCGCTTACACTGAAAGAAATATTATAAAATTAATAAAAAAAGTTAACCATTGACAAACGCTTTGACGAAACAATCATTTACTTAAAGACGAGAAAAGTAGGTTATTTATAAATATTTCAAGTTGATGTGGGGTGGATAAAATTTTCGAGCGAAACCTATGTGTTGTAGAGTAGTTTTCACAGTGGAGGCTTGTATTCGTACTAAGTCGGTCCTAAAATAGGTTCGACGTACAAAACGTTAGGAACTTGTTATAATAGTTAATGACGCAGCGATCTAGTTGTGATGGATTGATATTTTAATGTCCGACATCGACTGACTCACTAACTCTCTGAGCTCCCTCACGACTGCTACTACTACTATTTATTATATGTGGGAGAGTCTATTAAGAATAGAATAGATATGTTCCAGTATAACACTATGTCTATGGGGTGAAGTTTGGAGAGTCTCTGGATAATTAATGGGAGGAGAATTCCGAAAGCTATTCCTTTGAATTAAAAATGTTATTTCAAACGTGTTATAAGTAACATTGGTAGATTTTCAATCAATAATGCTTTCTGACTACTGACAATTATTTTTTTTCTTGGTTATCAATGTTTTTCTATTGTAAAACCATTTACAATTCATATTGTAGTAAAATTATTTTCAACACTATAGCAAAATAATTTTGGCTGCATATGCATGATACAATTATTTGCAAGGCTCTATAGTAAAAAAATGGCAAATATTAACAAATACTGTAACAAAATTACAGAAGACGAGAAAAGCTCGTTATTTATTTATAAATATATCAATTTTCTGCCGGTCGGAAAAATCTTGTGTCGACATCTATATAGCCTACGGGCGGTAGTTTGGAAACGCAGGATTCATAAATACTTATATGCATACTTATATCACAAATGTATAAGAAATATGGAATTTGGGGGAAAAAATATAATAATGCATTTTAAAGAAAAGGAGCATGGTTTTGAGCCAAATTTACGATTATCGTAAAAGACCCGTTAAAAATGACGTTTCGAAAATGAACTGTTATTTTTTCCAGTAATGAAAAGCTTCCCTCAAAACAATGTATTTCCTGATTTTCTGTCAATTCCTCTAATTCTTTCAATTTTCCAAATAGCCATAGTCTGAACAGGGATTGGCTAAACACCGTAGAAGTCAGGTGTACACTGAAACAAGTAGCCGGCCATACTAAACAAATCATTCCTTTGGTTCTATTTTCTCATGCGCAGGTTTAGGTTGCTGGAAAGCATATATCCTTTAGAATTAACCGGGAACTCAATCTTAAACCTCAATTTGATTTTTTTAAACACTTGTCCTAGGATTAGCCTTTTCAATTTTACATCATTTATGAAACTTTCAAAAGGCTTATTTTATTAGTTTGACCAGAAAGTTCTCACTTAGGAAGCGGAAAGAAAAAAACAAATTTTGATCTCTGTCTGGTGGAATTTCCGAGGAGGACTGCATTTCGAGCTTTTTTTTTTTTTCATAACGATCGTGTGTCATCAACGCTAAGCTGTATTGCCAGCAGCTAGACCGCGTGTATGATAAACTAAAGGAGTCTACTATTTTGGTCAATTGAGGTTGGGCTTTGTTTGAACAAGATAATGCGAGGCCAGATATTACCAAGTTGACTAAAGAGAAGTCCAAACAGATGGACGATGTTGAGATTCCACCATTCAGCCCCGATGCTGTCCTGAGTGACTCTAGTTTATTCTGCTCAATGGCACACTTCATCCGCGACCAGAGATTCAACACTTTTGATGAAGTGAGGGAAGCTTGTTTACAGTTTTTTTTATTCAATGCTAGCAGAAGATTGTCAAGAATGATGGACTTTATTTTGAAGAATAAATGTTGGTGTTGTTCCATAAATTTTTATTGTTTTCTTTTCTGTCTAATCTGAATGACAAAGTAAATGTTTTTTTTTTTTATGTCTTCATTTTTTTTTTATCTCGTTTGGTTGTATTAAATATTCGATTTTCTTTCTTCGTTTAATGATAATGTTATTAAGCTTATCAGACGTTATGAAAAAAATTTACATAAATAGACAACACTTGTCTATAAACATGTATGAATGAAAAATGCTGTCTAAATACACACATACTATACACACACACACACACACACACACATATATATATATATATATATATATATATATATATATATATATATATATATATATATATTCAAATTTCAAAAACTTCGTATTTATTTGAGCAATCGAACTTAAAAGACAAAATAAATTGCGAATTTTATCATCATAACGGTGTCACCGGAGACATGTGTATGTTAAATTAAAACCGAGTCTTAACGAAAAGAGAAAAAAGAAAATAACGTTTAATAATGAATATTTTTGAGTTTATTATCTATTCTCTTAATAAATTAAATGAAATTACTACAAATAAAAAATAAAACACACTAAAATATTTAGTTTAAAATACAAATAACTACTCATGAACGGCGTCGTTTTTACTGGATATTTTTTCGGTATTCACCGGTAGTAATTATTACCTCCTCTTCTAAGTTTGTTTTATTTTTCATCAAAATATACTTAACTATCTAAAAAAATACAACTTTTATAATTATTGTAATTTGTTTATATTTTGAAAATTAATGTCTTATTAAAAAGTCTGTTTACAAGCTAATCCCGCAATTAACTCTACTTTTATGTAAAT